>JAJOOE010004651.1:0-83360 GCA_036250405.1 Solanum raphanifolium
TCATTTCATCAAGTTCTCAACTCCAAATTCACATGTGAGGCTCTAGTTTCACTAGTTTATTTTTAGGGTCGTTACATTATCCCCCACTTGGGAACATTCGTCCTCGAATGACACTTTAAACACATAAGGGGGTAACGACTCAAGTAAACAGTCCATCAACATGCAAAATGAGTTTGTAGATGTAGTTCCTACCTTCTTGTTTGCATTGAGCCTTTTTATGTGGAGTTTATGTTTCCTCCTATGGTTTTTGCATTATATTGATGTGTTATGATTTTTGGGCTGCTAGTCTCGAGTCATTATTCCCTTAATGTGTTTTAAGTGTCATTCGAGGATGAATGTTCCTAAGTAGGGAATAATGTAACGAGTCGGAAAATGATAGGATGAACAAAAGCCTCATTGTGTGGGTTAGTGTAACCTTAAGTTGATGTCTAGGTTGTTTTAGACCTAACTTGAGCAAGGGAGAAGTCTAGGGTGCAAGCTAGGGCCTAAGCTAGAAAGTTTGAGTAAAAGAAACCTTGTTCTTAGAGGGGCTGTTTTGGCAATGGGAGGACTTGATCGCGGTAGGGCTAGTCGCCCTTGTGCTCTTATGCTTGCCTAGTGGCTGCCCTATTTGGCCAAGATGCTGGACCAAAGGGTGAGCTAAGTCCAAGCTCACCAACCAGCTTGGTGTGTCGCCCTTTGACCCTTCTTGATCGCCTACTGGACTACCAAATTTGGGAGCTCACTGGAAAATTGGGCGAGCCAATGGTGCACTTGGCGAGTCGCCTAGTGCCCTTGGCGATCCAAGAGGGGTAAATGGGCGAGGTAAGTCGGGAAGGTTGTGAAATTTTAAGTGGGAACTTTAAAGGTCTTGCCTAATTCCGATCTTGGAGTTAAAAGTTATGCTTGAAATAGTGAAGCAATGTCAGGCTGGAAAAAATGGGCGAGCCAAGGGGTGCAAAGGGCGAGCTTAGACGTGTTTGGTGCAAACTTTTAAGTTTAAACGTTGTGGGTCCTTAATTCCTTTCCAAAGTTGAGTCCACATAATTTTATTCCATCCATAGAAAGTATATAACCTTTTTAGACTTAATTCCTTTCAATTAAGTCACTCCAAATAGATTTAAAAGAAAACCCATCTCCTCTCAAATATTTCTCTCACTAAAATTCCTCCATTAGAAAAGAAGAAGAAGGGAGCCATTGAAGCTAAGGTTTGTGGATTCAAGGTGATTCCAAGGTGTTTCTTCCTCAATTTTCTTCAAGGATTCAGAAGCAAGGTATGGTGATCCTTCATCTAGGGTTAGATTTAACCCTAGAGTCCATTTCAAAGAAGATTTCAAGTTCATGAAAGACCCTAGGTTTTACTCAATCTCTTGGGTTCTTGTATCAAAAGTTTTCAAATGATAAATTATGATTATATTGATGTTTAATTGATGATTTAAGATGAAAATACTCTATGAACCCATGATTTCTCTCAATTCCTAAATTGTGACTTATGAAGTGGGTTTGTTGATTATGAATGAATGTTGATGGATTTATGCCTAGATTGATTTAGATTGTTGAATTGTATCATTATCTATGCCTAATTATGGTGAATTGTTGGTGAATTGAGGATTTGTGATCATGGCCTTGAAAGGACAAGTTGTGATAATCTCATGTTAAAGTACAATTGTTCTTGAATTGTTGATCCACTTGAAAGGTGGAGGTGTTTACTTACTTTGTACATTGTGATCATGGACATGAAGGCATAGTTTGAAGAATTGAAGTGTTATCATGGTATTGTATATGTGAATTTGATGTGAAGGATTTACATGTGATTTCAATGATAGAATGATGATCATGTTTAGAAGCTAATTGTGTTAGGATTGAATTTTATCGCTCTATTAACACTCATGAATGTTGATGATGGAATGTGAAGGGTTTTATAATGTAATGTTGAATGTGATCTCTTGAATTGGTATTCTAAGGCATCCTTTTCTTGTAATAATGAATGAATGAATGATGGTTCTATATTGAAAGGCTATTCTCAATTGTACTCTAATGAATGTTAATGACTTGTTGTGAAAGTACTTACTCACAATAAGGGGGTTCTTAGGTGAAAGGCTATTCTCATCTTTGAATATATGAGATTTCCAATATATAAATCTTGGGATGGGATGGATGCTCATCTGGGAGTTGAGGTGGAGTATCTAGTAACAATCCCTATATCCCATTTTAGTGAGTGTTGTGTTTCAGATGGATGCTCATCAGGGAATTGAGGTGGGGTATCAAGTAGCAATCTTTATCCCATAATGAACTAATGTAATGAATGTAATGTACCCCGTGGGGAATAATGCTAAGCACCGAGTGGATATGGTTAGAGATAGGTGCTCATACGTGAGTTGAGGCGGGGTACTTAGTAGCAATCTCTTGGGATGGATGCTCATCCGTGAGTTGAGGCGGGGTATCTAGTAGCAATCCCTATATCCCATACACTTTGTGCCCACATAGGTCTAGCTAGTGGATCCACTTAAGCTAAGGAACAATTGTCCTACCTTAGGCTAGTAGGAATCCCTTTATCCGGTGAGGGTGACACCAGCATTCCATGGCAAGCTCACATGGTCTATGTCAGTTAAGGCTTACCCCCACAAAGAATGTTAATGAGCTATGGCTTCTTAAGGATGTACTACTTAGTGTGGGTGGTGGTATGGGATGCGATCTATGCATTGCACATGTAGAAATTTAAGAGAGGTCATGATGTGTTCATTCTAATATTAAAATGAATGAAGGTGCTCTTAATGTAATGAAGCTAATGAAGAATGTGACTTAAATGCTTATTTGCTTATATGTAAAGATGCATGCTATACTTCGATTGTATTATGAGTTACTTCCTTGTCATGACTTATTGTATATGAATGTGCCTTGTCTATGGTGACTTCAAAGGAGTACTTAGTGTGAATAGTAGTATGAGATTCTACTTGCACATTGCACAAGTATGACTTAGAGTCGTCTTAGATATTGGCTTTAATGACATGATGTGATTTATGTATTGTTTATGTCTCTTAAATGATTTATTGTGTAAAGGTGGAAAGGATGAATGGTAAGTTCCCTTTTGGTGACCTTAAGGTGGTGCCTTACTGTGGGTGGTGGTTTGAGACGCTATCCATACATTGCACAAGGTATATCTTGAGGGTTAGTTGAGGTGGAGGCTCAAGGTAAAGGTAATGGTTTACATGTGATCTTGTTCAAATGTTAATTATATGGCTTTGTATGTTGGTTGTGACTTATATTATGCCTCTTTTATAAATGTTCATGAAGCTTTACAAAAATGGCATAAAATCATGGCTTTGAATCAAATGTCCTTTTTAAGCATGTTTTTGCATGGTCATCATACTTAGTACATCTAATGTGCTAACCCTATTCTTCCCTTTTTCTTACTAAGTGTAGGGTTTGGAGATAGATGTTGGTGTTCTATGCTTGAAGATGAAGACTTGGTGAGTCCTCATAGTTTTGAGGACAAAACCCACTATGTTCATTTTATGTCTTTAGTTTTGTTAAAGCTTTTGTATAGGCTTAGTCCCAATGTTGTATTCAAAGTATTAGATGGTTTGAGAAAAAGTCTAGAAAGTCTTCCGCTTGCTTTTAAATGAAAATGTCTTCGATTGTAAAAGAAAGTTTTTAATTCTTCTCTATTTTCTTATGCTCTTATGTTCAAGAATGCTATGAGGCTTGTATAAGACCCCTTCGGGGTCGAGTACGCCGTGTTACGACTAGGGGGTGCTCCCGGGTCGTGATACCCCAACTCATTTAGTTGGGTTATATACTTATTAACGACCGTTAACACTTAGAGTTGGATGAAGTGTCTTTGAAACGTTATTGATCAGGACCCCAAATCATCCCTAAAATCTGTCAAAAAAACAGCCCACCCACGTTGGGGGCTCACTCCCCGTGGGTCCACCCATGCCCCGTGGGGGAGGGTCGTGGGTCAAGCCTGCAAAACCCAGCTGCAGACCACCACCTACGAGTGTGCAGAATGCCCTGTAGACCCACCCACGTTCCGTGGTCGTGGTCTCGTGGGTTGGGCACTCCACTCCATAGGTTGTTTAAGTTGGGGACTTAGGGGTTCAGACTTTATTAGTTTAGGGGTTAAGTAGGGTCATTTTATTAGTAATTAGGCCACATATATATACCTAATAGACCCTTAATTAAATGATTTCCAAATCATTATTTTAGATTCACCAAAGAACCCAAATTCCCTCCAGAAATTCTCTCTCTATAAATGAAGAAGAAGAAGAAAAGAAGGAAGCTAGGTCAATTTCCTCCATTCTTTCAAGCTTTTGTGAGGGTTTTAAATCAAGGTATGTTAGATTATTCATCTATGGATTCTTCCATCCATAGAGCCCCCTAGATTTCCCCCAATTGTGAAGACAAAACTCAATTTTAGTTAGGATTTCTTCCTACATTGTGGATAGTGCTTGAGTATGATTCCAATCAAGTGGATAGTACTTGTTTATGATTGTTTTAGTATTTACTCATGATATTATGATCATATTACATTTTTTCCATGGTTAACCCTAGTTTAATTGATGAATTTGATATTATGTGGGTTTATGCCATGAAAGGTGAAAGTGAAGACTTAGAGATGATCTTCAAGAACTGATGATTAAATAGTAATTGATTAAGAATAGGAATATATAGACATTAATTGAATTAGATTAAGGTGCATATGATGGATCATGACTAGTAAAGTTGAAATTGAACCTTTATGATGAATTATGACTAGAATCACCTACTAATGAAGAATGTGATTAGAATTCCTTGAAATCTAGGTATGAATGATGGTTGTAAGAAGTAAAGCTTTAAGAGTAAGACTTGTAGTCATGAATGTTGAATCACTAGGGCTTTGAGAGTAAAGTTAATGTGATGAATAGAAGTCTAATCGGTAGAGTTGTGGTGAAAGGCCTATACTCACCTAACCTACCTTACTAAATGCTTGAATGTATAAAGTGATAGAATCACTTGAACATGGATGAATTGTCAAGGACATTCTCCCATGAGAAATGAATGTTAAGCAAGGCTTAATAGTGAAATCTTGGGATGTATCTTTGGCCCCAAGTGGATATTGACAATGAGATGGGGTGTCAAACCAGATAGGGTTCGGGCTCCAAGTTGAAAGGAGAATCACACCTAGTTGATATGAGGACTATCAAAGTTAAAGGGGGAGCTCTTACATAGTAGAGTGTGGGTTTTCCTAAAGTTAGGTCTCATGAGGTGTAAACCTTCACCTAGTGGTTCTAGGGTTGCAATCTTCGTATCCAATGACCTATGACTTACTTAAAGAAGTACCTCATAGTGTTCAAAAGCATAAATGGACATTGACATGCTTAAGTAAGTATCTCATAGGGTCCATCTTAATAATGAACTTAGACATGCTTAAAGAAGTATCTCATAGGGTTCAACCTAATAATGAACTAAGATGTGCTTAAGGGAGTACCTCATAGTATTCTAAAGACTGAAGAGAGGAACTAGTTTCCAACCAAGAAGTATGAGTATTAAAACCTAAAAGTGGTACTTAGCATGGATAGAATTATGGGGTCTTATTCATGCATTGCACAAGTATGACTTAAGGTTATTCAAGAAAGTGTTCTCTTACGTGATATATGTTGACATAGGATTGTGATATGGTTTCCTTCCTTGTTATAATTGACGAAAGGTGAGAGATTCCCTTTGTTATGAGAGTTAAGCTAGGGATGAGATCTTAAGATGGTTAGTATGATGGCCTAAGGTGCTACTTAGTGTGTGTGATTATGGAATCTTACTCATACATTGCACAATTATGACTTGAAGCTACTTATGAGAGTCTAAGGCTTGCCAAGTGATATGGACTATCTTTTGAATGACCAAAGAGGGATACTTAGTTTGGATGGGATTATGGGGTCTTGTCCATACCTTGCACAAGTATGCCTTGAGGTTGCCTGAAATGGTTCTCTTATGATATGCAAGACTAAAGGTGAAATAATGCATAAATGATGCTTATGTTGGAGACTTTACTTATGATTATGATATTGTCTCTTATGGTTATAGTTGATGTTTCATGAAGTATTGGATTATGTCTTATGTTGACTAACCCTTATGATATTATGCTCTTATGATGTTATGCTAGCTATCATATTGAGTACTTTTGTACTAAAACATACTATGCCTACATTCTAATCAAATGTAGGGTTCGGAGATTTGAGTTCCAATCTTGAGAATAGGTTTCTAAGGAGCAACGAGTTGAAGATTTGGGTGAGTCCTCATAGCTTCGAGAACAAAACCATTATTTCCTTTATGTCTTTTATTTCCATGTTTTGTGACTATAGTATGGGCTGTGCCCCAAATGTTTTAATTCAAACTTGAATATAGATGGTTGAGACAAAGTGTAGTAAGACGCCCGCGTGTTTTTATAAAAGACTTTGATTGTATGGATTAAGTTTTTCTTAAAATTTATGTACTTTTCTAGTATCTTATGTTATAATGTACTAAGGACTTGTATGAGACCCCTTCGGGGTCAATTACACCGTGTTACTTCTAGCATGTACCCTTAGGTCATGACACTCCTGGGTGAATATAATACTGAGAACTATGGGCATTTGACAAGATCTGTTCCCTCAAGTCATCAACATTCGGAACACACAAATGACCTTGGTATGTTAGGACACCATCTCCCCCTTGGGAGAAAGCCTTTGTGGAGTTCTTTACTACTTCCTCTTTCAATTCAACTAAGGTTGGATCAAGACATTGTTTTGCTTTAACATCAGCAACAATGGACGATTCGGAACAATAATGGACCATAATACTACACTTGGTTGAATCCAATAGTTGAACTCCCAATCGGGCCAACCTATGAACATCTCGAACCAACTCTTTACTTTGATCATCAACATGTGCAACACTACCCATGGATAACCGACTAAGGGCATCCACCACCATCTTTGCTTTATCGGGGTGATAGACAACACTCATATGATATTATTTCAATAACTCAATCCACATTCTTTTGCGGAGATTTAGATCTTTTTGGGTAAACACTGATGAGTCTGAGATTTTGACTCATTTAGGGCTTTGTTTTAATAGTATAAATGTCCTCCAATGCCTAATTTATGCTATAAATTGATGTTAAAGCGTTGATTTTCAAGTATGTGAGCTAAGGAGCAAGGTAAGGACACTAACAAGAAAAAAGGAGCAAAATAAGCTGAAGAATTGGAGAAAAGCGATCTTGGTAATCGCTAAGACCACTCGATACCTTTCCTAACGTTCTAATGTGTGAGCTTGGGGAAGAAACCAAGTTAGCAATAGAAATAGGCAGTCGGCGAATCGCCAATCGATTCCGCGACAACACAATGGATCACCCAAAGTTATAGGACTTGGGATGCTGAGCACCAATGCAAAATGACGATGGAAGAAAGCAAATGGCGGATCACCGAACAACTAGGAAGCCCGATTTAATCCGTCGACTGGTCTTTTAGGCAAAATTTTGGGAAACTATAAAGTTATTTTTTAAAGGAGTTTTGGATAGTAGTCACCCAGATATTACAGTTCCTATTCTAGAGTTAGAGTTCACTCTATATTTTTTAATTCTTATTGTAAATTTGTCAGCATTTTCAGTTGGGTCTTTGAATTTAACCTTTGGAAAACATTGTGAAGACTTTGAGATTGTTATCCAGCTGATGGCTAATCGAGTTGGTAATTGTTTTTACCTCTATATGATGTTTAGCTAAAACCCCAAATTCTTGGGGTGCGATCATGTGATTATGGATTGAATTAGCTTATGGGTATTGTTAATTACTGATCTAAATGCTCAATTGAAGTTGCTTTTAATTGATAGTTGTGTTTGAATCTAAGAATTGTAGACTCAAATGCAATTCGAACTTAGAATTCTGGGCTTGCTTGAAAAAGAGGTTTTAGATTCAAAGGTTTCAATTGATGATTGTAGTTATTGGGGGTGATATAGGTTTAGCTCAAGAGAGTAAATCCTAACCTCGATTCTACCTATCTAGCTTGAGAGAGTAGATGAATTAAGGTGTGGGTTATTAGTATTTGATAAGCTTGTTGATGTTCGAAAGAAATCACTTGATTCAAAATAGTTGTTCGAGAGTAAGCTACTTCACTTATAGCCTAGCCTACCAATTGATATTTAGCTATTTATTAGTAGTTTCAATTACCCATATAGTGAAACTTGCCTATAATCGATTACATCCCGTAAACTCCTCTCTATATTGTTATATACTTAGCATTTGATTGTGTTGTAGCCGATAATTGCAAACCAAAACCCCCCATCTTGGCACCCCCTTTAGACTTGTTTACATGTCTTTTTCGATAATTTCTATTCCTATAGCTAATAAAACCACGTTTGTACTTCCTAATTGAATTTGAACACGTACCGCTCCATGTAGATTCGACCTCAGCCTTTTGTTTGGTTTCACATTGACTAACGATCATTTACATCTAGAATTGGATGAGGTGTGCTTGAAACGTTAATCAGAATGGCGCCACTGCTGGGGAGTGGTGTTGTTTAAAGTTCTTTTATTGAAGTTTAATTGTGATCTTTTTGGTTGTAGTTGAATCGATTTACTTTAGTTTTTGTTTTGTGTTGCTTCTGTTGAACAGAGGAAGAGATGAGCATAAACAGGAGTAATGGTAGCCAAGTGGGCCACCAAGAAATATTGGGAATCTTAACGATGCAATCTAATTGGGTGGAGTTGGTGCAATACGTCTACCTCCAATTAAAGGCAATTTTGTCTTCCATGTCACTAAAAAAATTCTACAGCTCTTCCAAATAAAAGACCTATATGGAGGATTGGCTCACAAATACCCCCAAGAGCATATTAGGAACTTCGTGGACCATTCTCATTCAAAAACGTATCATAAGAATCAGTTCATCTCAGGTTGTTTCCATTCTCTTTGATGGGTGAAGCCACCAAACGGTTAGCTGAATTACCAAGGGATTCCATCACCTCTTGGGATGAATTGAAGCATTCTATTATAGATTATTTCCCCTTTCAAAGATGATGCCACTTAGGGATAGCATTCAAGGTTTCAAACGCTTGGAAGGTGAACCTATCCATGAGACGTGGCTGAGGTTAAAGAAGTTTGCGCTTCAATGTCTGACTCACGGACTGCCAAATCATATATTGCAAAAGTACTTCTATAGGAGCCTTGACTCGGTGAACAAAAGAGTTGCTGATCAACTTGTTTCTAGAGGTATAATGCAACAACCCTACGATGTAGCGTCTCAACTGTTTGATGGACTGACCAAGATAAATAGAGTGTGGTACACTCATAAAGACCAAGTCTCTCCTCTCACTTTTAGAATGACAAAAGACCAAGTAGAAAAGGATCAAGAGAGAGACCAAAACATGGCCAAAATGATGACCCAACTTGATATTTTGGCAAAAAATGTGATGGGTAGTGGTATGAAGAGTGTAAATGGTGTCGGTGTTAGTGGAACAAACCCTGAGGAAGCTCACTTTAAAGCGCTACACAATGAGGAAGTGAACTTCCTAGCTAATCAAGGAGGAGGATAACGTCAAAACTATCCAAGGCCTCATGGAAACCTAGGTTGGAATAGAGATGAGGGATGGAAAGACCGTGACAGAGAATGACATGATTGTAATGCCACTTGGAAGGAAACAGAAGGTGACAAGGAAAATTATGTCCCACCTCATGAGAATCTAAAGCCCAAGGAATCGGAAAATGTCTGTAGGGAAGATATGCTCTCATGCATTCTAAACAAAGTTGAAGGGTCGGACAAGGTATTGAAAGTAATGAAAGAAGTCGTATCTACCCTCAATTAGATGGTCATCTCCCATTCAGTGTCAATCAAGCAGTTGGAGATCCAAATGGGTCAAATTTTTTCTCAATTGAATCCAATGCCAAAAGGGGGCCGACCAAGTGATACCTTGGCAAACCCGAAGAATGATCCATGAATTGGTAGTTTCGTCCTGCCACAACGTTACCTAAGGTTCTTCTTGGGACACAACCCAAGTTTTTGATGCTTTAGTTTTTTATTTTGAATAACGGGTGTTGATTGTGCAGATTGAAAAGTGAAAAGTGCTGGGAAATGAGTAGTTTGGCAAGTTAAAGTCCAGTCGATGACATGCTGAATAGGTTGGCGACATGCCGAACAGGACGGCAAGCCCTGACTTGGACCGCCGTTGGAACCACCAAGCTTGAAAAAGAACTCTGTAAAACTCAGCGGGCTACATGCTCAATTGGCGACTTGCCGAACAGGTCAGCGCGCCTGACTTTTTCCGTCATTTGAACCCCCAAATTTCTAGGAGTAATATAAAACTCAGCGAGGTAAAATACCATTCGGCGCATCACCTAGTGATTTGGTGGGCACAACCTATACTGCCGAACAAAGCGTGAACTGAAAGGTTTCAAAGGCCAAACGGTTTAAAATTTCAAATTCCTTTGCCTTCTACCATTTTTAACTCATGTACTCTCACTCCCGACTTTAGATCTTTCACATTTTCTGGGTTTTACTCGCGTATTTTGTGAAATCTTTACTCGGGATTGTGGAACTTGGTTGCTGAGCTTTACAACTCTTGTTTTCGGCTTTAAAGGTTGGTTTTTTCTAAACCCTAAACTCTATATATGTTTAAACTTAAATGAAAATCGGTAAATTGTTGTTGATTATATTTGGGTAACATGATTTAATCGTTTAATTGTGGGATTGCCCATATTGAGTTAAATTAGTGCCTAATTGTTAGTTTTTGATTGATTCTGGTGTTTTCCTTGATTAAATAGAGTCTAAATTGTTGGGTTGTGGTGAATATGTATTTGTTCTAGTAGGGTGAAGTCTAAGTAACCCCGAATTGTGCTAAATGACATATTTTGCCCAATGATGGAGCATTTTATGTCATTCTTAAGTTCAGAAGATGTCAAATGGCCAAATCGGGGGAAATCTGAGTACCCCGAGGGCTTGGGTAGTATGGTTCTTCTTTGAAATTGACAATGTATGTGTTTAATTTTGTTTTCGTGGGTTGCGGGTTGATTTTCAAAAATGGGGTTGAAAACTTGCACGAAGTGCCATTTGGCAAGCCAAGTCGGGCTCGCCGAGTGGTTAGGTGGTTTGCCAAGTCCCCCACAGATCCCCGTTAATTTCAATAAATTTTTGAGTTATGTTTTTTAACTTTTGGCGAGAAGCCTGTGCTTGCCGAGTTCACTCGGTGACTAGCCAAAAGTTCTTCTTGATCGCCCTTTTGCGCCTTCACCCTTATTATTCACTGAAAGTTTCAGCGAGCGAGCTAGTAGCTCGCCGATTCCAGTCGGTGATTCACCTAATGGCCATGAACATTGCCAAACTCTCTTGAATTTTTAAAATTTTGATGCTGGTATTTTCGGCAAACCCGATCTGGCTTGCCAAAGAAACTTGCGACTCGCCGAATGGTTCAACGAGTCTTTCTGGAACTCATTTTCTACATTTTTCTGGAACTTTTTCTAACGTTTTTCTATGTGGTTTGCAAGAATGGCTAGAAAAAATATAACTGATAGTGGCATGTCACCCCGAAAGTGAGCACGCAGAGTTGTGATAAATGAGGAAGCAGCTACTTCTAGTGCCAAAGAAAAGAAAGTACCTCCAAAGGGAGTAAAGGGAATGGGCAAGGCGCCTATAACTGAGACACCGGAGTCCAACTCTGGTAGTGAGGGAGAGTCTTATGATTCTCAGGCTTCATTCTATGAGCCTCATGACAATCAAATATAGTAAGCCTGGAGAGCAGAGCTTCGCTCCAAAGCGGCGCATGATTCGTCTAGGATCCCAACAGCTTGGACTCCTCCTCCTCCAGCTCCAGTAGAGACAGTGGTCCCGGCAACACCAGTACACAGTCCTACTCCCCGGTCACTCAACCAGTTAAATGTCGAGGGGTTGAGGACCATTTTAGAGGAAAAGAGATTGTCCACAGATGGTATGGTGGACAAACATCCAGCAGTGTGGGACACCCTTCGGTTACATATATTCAAGGTCTTCACCAAGCCTCGTGGCCCATACATTCCTAATTGGGTCCGACAGTTATACTTTGTGTATAGTGCCATGGTTCCTGAAAGGAAGAATAGGGCTAGTGTCTTCAAGCCAGTGGATTTTTTTATTATTAGAGGCAAGAAGGTTCGATGCAACTAAGATGATATTAACACACTATTCGAGCGTGCCACCGACTTTATGCACGAGTATTAGAGCATGATCCATACCCAGACTCTGGATGACCTCAAGGGTTGGCCGGCACCTCTCATTTGTGACACCACCCTGAGGTAGATTGAGGTCGGAGCACCGATAGAGAAGTAGGACCAAAATATAACAGCTCAGTACTAGTTTGGATTCATCAGCAGCAAGATCATGCCTTCGCTAAATGAGTCCATTCTCTGCCACCCAAATGCGGCTTGTCTTGGATATATCATAGCTAGGAAGTGGCTTAATTTGGGTCGGATTATTGAGCAGGAGATGGTGATGTTTGCGTAATCAATACATAACTTCCAATGCAAGTGTCTACGATCGTACAATTGTAAAGTAACCCAACCAAGGGTTGGGGTCGAGTCCCAAGGGAGCGGTTCCTGAAAATTAGTGGTTAAGCATGAAAATGCTAAAGCTAACTGTAGCTAAAGACTTTACCAAATGAAGACATGACAAATTAAAGGGATATCAATGGGGGGGGGGGGGTTTGTAAACAAGTAAAGAGTAAAATCAACAAAAATGAAAAGAGATATGAATATGGAGTCGGGATTCTTGGGATGTGATAGTAATATGAGCTAAAATAGACTTTTCGGTACATGCTTTTGATAGTAAATTGGTTGAATATTTGTGACTAGGCTAGACTATAGTGGGGTAAATTCTCTCTCGAGCAACTTACCCTGAATCAACCCGGTTTCTCTCAAACACCAAGTTTCCATTTTAAGAACAGCCTCCGCCCTAGCCCACTCACTCTCTCGAGATGAGTGCGTGGGAGAAGGACTAGGGTTCACTCTCTAGAGCTGAGCCTCATGTTGATCCAATCTCACCGGCCATCAATTTAGTAGTCTTAGTTTAATGACCTCTCTCTCGAGCTAGCCGAAAACACAAAGGTGAAATTGTATTTGCAACTACAATTTCATTAAGTTCCACCACAACTACTAAACAAAATCACATCTAAACAACAAATAAATCACCAACAAGCAAGACCCAACAGATAATCTAACCCATATTCACAAACTCACATCCCAAGAATTGGAGTTTTAGATAGACATGTAAAAGACATAGAAATTTATACCAATATGAGTTTGCATTCAAATGGGTATGAAGATTTAAGTCTAAAAACAATCCAAGAGTGAAGTGCTTCGAGGATGGACTGTTATTGTTTATTTTCTTTCACGTATTTCTCTTTTGGACATGATTAAATGGGCTAGGCCCAATTTCATTATATTGTATTAGATGGCTATGATAAGACAAGAGTTTAGACTTCCATTTTTCGTTTTATAAAATGTTTTGGATTTGTACTACTGTTTTATTCTTTTTGTTCTATTTCTTATATTACGAGAGGAAAGTGGCTTTTGTTGATTCCTTTGGGGTTCTATATGCCATGTTACATCTAGGGGGTACCCTTGGGTTATGACAAACTTGGTAATTTGAGCACAAGGTTTAGAATGGTCCAAGGATGTCTCATAAGCCACGTCTAGTAAAGTTTTCTTCATTAGTGTGAAATGTGCCACATTTATAAATGAGAGGCTAGAAGATGATTAGGAAACTCCAGTTCTTTCATTACTCTTAAGTATAGTGATAGAGTTTAACTCAATAAGGTCTCTGTCCTAATCATTATCCTATGTTCTTCAGGATATGGCCATCCGAAGAGCTTATGCTATAAGAAATATGAGGGAGAATGCGTAACAAGAAGCTCCTCTCCAAGCTCCTCAAGTCCGGTCGATCCTTTGGACGAGCAAGTATCTAATACAAAGTTTAGTGCTGCACTTCAAGTGTTAGCTAAAGGGGTTACGACCCAAGCCAATAGGGAGGTTGTGGTTCCCGTAAGCTCAAATGTGAACTTAGAGGCTTCAAGATTGAGGGATTCCACAAGGATGAATCCTCCGGAGATTCATGGTTCCAAAGTTGAGGAAGATCCTCAAGAATTTATCGATAAGTTCTATAAGATTTTGATGATTATGAGAGTTACTCGGGTTGAAAAGGTGGAGTTGATCATTTATCAATTGAAGGGTGTGGCTTAAATATGGTATAACTAATGGAAATAAGGGAGACCGAAAGATGCGGGTCCTCTTAATTGGGAGAAGTTTAAGGTCACATTTCTTGATAGGTTCTTTCCCCTTGATATGAGAGAAGCTAAGGTGCTAGAGTTCATTAACCTTCAACAAGGGAGTATGAGTGTAAGGGAATATGCTCTAAAGTTCACTCAATTTTCCAAATATGCTCCAAAAATAGTTGCAGATTAAAGAGCTAATATGAGTAAGTTTGTTTCAGGTGTGTCCGAAATGGTGATTAAAGAGTGTTGAACTGCAATGCTCGTTCATGATATGGACATATCTCA
Organism: Solanum raphanifolium; assembly: GCA_036250405.1. Classification (NCBI taxonomy): domain Eukaryota; kingdom Viridiplantae; phylum Streptophyta; class Magnoliopsida; order Solanales; family Solanaceae; genus Solanum; species Solanum raphanifolium. Next base: position 14,505 of record JAJOOE010004651.1, read on the forward strand.
TCTTATGGTGCATGCCCAAAAAATTGAGGAGAAACTCAAGGAAAAGTCTAGAGATAAAAAAAGGGCTAAGACCGGTGATGGTAATTTCCCTAACAGAAGGTCCGATTGACAAGGTCATACAAGATTCCAACAAAGGAATTCCGGTCAAGATTCCTCCAATGCTCCTCAAAAGTTCAACCAAGATAGGGTGTATAACCCTAAGCCTCAAGGAGGTAATGATAGTGGATCTTCACTACCTAGGTCTAATTGCACTAAGTGTGGAAGGAAGCACGATGGTAGTTGTCAAGCCGACACGGATGGTTGCTATGGTTGTGGTAAAAGTGGTCACAAAATGAGGGATTCTCAAAGCTTATTGCTAAGAGAAAAGAGGAAAAGCAAGCTATTCCTAGTGGTTCGGGTTCCAATGCTGCAAAGGAAAACCGTGTTTATGCTCTTTAGACTAGAGGTGAACTAGAGAGTTCTCCGGATGTGGTTACCGATATGTTGAATGTTTTTTTACTTGATGTTTATGCTTTACTTTATCACGGTGCTACCTTGTATTTTGTGACGCCATATGTAGCTATGAGGTTTGATGTACTCCCCGATGTATTGTTTGAACCTTTTTCTTTCTCTACTCTTACTAGTTATTTTGTGGTGTCTAAGAGGGTCTATAGAAAGTGTCCAATTTCCTTGACCCATAGAGTTACTCTTGTTCACTTGGTAGAGCTTGATCTGCTAGATTTTATGTTATCTTGGGTATGGATTGGATGCACTCTTGTTATGCTTTTATTTATTGTGAAACTCGTTTAGTCATGTTTCAATTCCCGAATGAGCCTATCCTAGAGTGGAAAGGGGGAAATACTACGCCTAAGGGTCAATTTGTATCTTATGTTAAAGCTAGAAAGATGATCTCTAAGGATTTCTCTTACCATCTAGTATAGGAGAGGGATGTAGATTCTAAAACCCCTTCTCTCGAGTTGGTCCCCATTGTAAATTAGTTTCCAGAAGACTTACCCGGTATTCCTCCTGAGTGGGAAATAGATTTTGGTATTAACCTTCTTCCAGATATGCAACCTATATTTGTTCCTCCTTAACATATGGGTCCAGAAGAACTTAAGGAGTTGAAAGAACAGTTGATAGATTTGTTGGATAAGGGTTTCATCCGACTGAGTATCTCTCCTTGTGGTGCTCCAGTTTTGTTTGTTAGAAAGAAATATGGGTCTCTCCGTATGTGTATTGATTATTGATAGTTGAACAAGGTAACCATTAAGAACAAGTATCCTATCCCAAGGATAGATGATTTATTTTACCATCTTCAAGGAGCAAGTTATTTCTCTAAGATTGATCTTTGATCGGCTTATCACCAATTGAGGGTGAAAAATGATGACATTCCCAACACAACTTTTCAAACTCGATATGGTCATTGTGTATTTCTAATAATGTTGTTTGGGATAACTAATGCTCCAGCGGAGTTCATGGGCTTGATGAATAGGGTATTTAGACAATACCTCGACATGTTTGTAATTGTGTTCATCGATGATATTTTGATCTATTCAAGAAGTGAGATCAAGAATATTAGTCATTTGAGTATCGTATTCCAAATCCTTAAGGACCAACAACTTTTTGAAAACTTTAGCAAATGTGAATTTTTGTTAAGGTCAGTAGCTTTCCTTGGTCATATTGTTTCTAGTAAGGGTATTGAGATAGATCCTAAGAAGATGGATGCGGTCAAAATTTGACCTAGACCTCTAACTCCCTCGTACATTAGAAGTTTCTTGGGTTTGACCCGTTACTATAGAAGGTTTGTTGATGGTTTCTCTTCTTTGACGGCTTTGACTCAAAAGAAGAATAAGTTCATATGGTCTGAAGCGTGCAAGAAAAGTTTTCAAGAGTTTATTGATAGACTTACTTCCGCTCCGGTGTTGACCTTACCAGAAGGAACAGATGCTTCTGTGTTTTATTGTGATGCCTTGAGAATTTTGCTAGGGTGTGTGATTATGCAAAATGGAAAAGTTATTGCTTAAGCCTTAAGGCAACATAAAATCAACCTTGAGTTAACGGCAGTCATTTTTTATCTAAAGATTTGGGAACACTATTTGTATGAAGTTCATGTTGATGTGTTTACCGATCACAAGAGTTTGCAATATTTTCTTAATCAGAAAGATCTAAATCTTCGCCAAAGAAGGTGGATTGTGTTATTGAAAGATTATAACATTAGTGTTCGTTATCACCCCGGTAAAGCTAATGTGGTAGCAGATGCTCTTAGTCGGTTCTCTATGGGTAGTGTTGCCCATACTGAAGAAGAAAAGAAAAAGTTGGTCTGATATGTTCATAGAATGGCTCAATTAGGTGTTCAACTAGTGAACTCTATTAAAGGTGGTGTTATAGTTCACAATTGTTTTGAATCGTCTTTTGTGGCAGATGTGAAAGCCAAGCAAAGTCTTGATCCAATTTTGGTAAAATTGAAAGAGGATGTACTTAAGAAGTCTGGTGAGGCTTTCTCCTAAGGCGGAGATGGTGTACATAGATACCAAGGTCGTTTATGTGTACCAAATGTTGATGAGTTGAGGGAACATATTTTTACAAAAGCCTATTGTTTGCGGTATTCCATTGACCTGGGAGCCACCAAGATGTACCATGATATACGGGAGGTTCATTGGTGGAATAGGATGAAGAAGGATATTGTGTGGCTAAGTGTCCGAAATTCTAACAAGTAAAGGTTGAGCTTGAGAAACCAGGATATTTGTCCTAGGATATTAGCAATTCTACTTGGAAGTGGGAGCACTTGAAGATGAACTTTATAGTTTGTTTGCCTCGCACCCTGTGACAACATGACGAAATTAGCTCATTTACTTCCTATCAAGGTTTCCTATTCGGTAGAGGACTATGCCAAGAAGTACTTGAGAGAAATGGTAAGGTTGCATAGAATGCCCTTGTCCATTATTTCCGATCGTGGTACCCAATTCACTTCTCAATTTTAGAAGTCATTCCAAAAGGGGCTCGACACTAAGGTTAATCTTAGCACGACTTTTCGTCCCCAAACAGATGGTCAAGTGGACCATACTATCCAAACATAGGAAATACGTCAAGGGATTGTATAATTGATTTTAAGGGTAATTGGGATGGCCATTTTCCATTTTATTGAGTTTGCCTGCAGTAATAGCTATCACTCGAGCATTGATATGGATCCATTTGAGGACTTATAATGTAGGAGGTGTAAATATCTTATAGAATGGTTTGAGGTGGGTGGTGTTTCCTTAATAGGTCCTGAATCAGTGCATGAGGCCATTGAGAAAGTTTTACTCATTAGAGAGAGGTTTAAAACGTCTCAAAGTCGGCAAAAGTCTTATTCCAATGTGATAAGAAGGGATATAGAGTTTGATGTAAATGATTGGGTTTCCTTGAAAATCTCACCCATGAAGGGTGTAATGTAGTTTTGTAAGAAGGGGAAGGTTCGTCCCCGGTATGTAGGCCCATATCAGATTTTGAGGCGTGTCGGTAAGGTTTCTTATGAGTTAGATTTTCCAAATGAGTTTGCAACTGTGCATCCCTTTTTCCATGTCTCTATGCTTAAAAAGTATGTTGGAGATCTGGCATTTATAGTTTCCCTAGAAGGGTTGGGAATTGATAAAATAATTTCTTATGAGGAAGTTCCGGTAGAAATTCTTGATCGGCAAGTCAAGAAGTTGAGAAATAAGGAATAGCTTCTGTGAAGATTTTGTGGAGGAATCAATTAGTTGAGGGTGCTACTTGGGAGGCCGAGGCCGATATGATGTCCCGATATCCTCATCCCTTTCCTTCTACTCCTAATCTTAGCTTGAGGTAATGAGTTCCTCTTAGTTTGTCCTTGTTTTGGGAGTCATTTGTTTTTATGTGTTTCCATGATTTCCCTCTGTGATGCATGTTCATCAAAACTTGTGTTTTTCAAGAAAATAATTATTATTATTGATTTTCCTCATGTTGTTGAGCATTGAGTATGAGTTGCATATAGACTTCATGACATAAATTGATGAACATGCTTTAGATATGCTTTTTTGAAAGTGAATTGCATATAAGCTCCATGAGATTGTGTTGAGCATGCTTTTAGCTTGGAGAAGGTATTTCCACCTTGAGCATGAGTAATTTTAAGAATTCATGCATATTGGGTTGCTAGATGTAGTTCCTACTTCCTTATAATTCATTTGAGTATGATTAGCTTTGAGTTGATGTTTCCTCCTCGTTTATGTGCATTGCATTCATAATGGGCTGATAGAGTTAGTTTCATCCCTCTTATGATGTTTTTAGAATGTCCTAGTTTGGAGTCGAAAGTTCCTCCTTTGTTGTATGCATTGCATTGTCGTTGGGTTGTTAGTTCCTCTTCTACTCGTTTAGACGTAGTTTGAATCTCATTCGAGGACGAATGATCCCAATGGGGAGATATTGTACCACCCCGAATTAGATAGAGGGAAGCCTAGAAAAATTCAGAACTTACAGGTGCCATCCATGCAGGTCAGCTACGGCCCGTGGGTTGAACCACAGACCGTAGGTAGGTCCGTAAAAGGGCCACCAAAAGTTTTCCAGGCCAAGGACCACGACTGTACCTACAGACCGTAGGTGGGTCCATGGTCTGTGGTGCAGGGGATGTGGGTCCAGGCAAAACTCTCTGACCATCAACCACGAGTGTGTAGGATGGACCGTTCGTCGATCCACGATCCATCAGCAAGGTTTTGTGGGTCAGTGCTAGCAGTTGAGTTTTAGCGGTAGATTGATTTTTCCTAATTAATTCGTTCATATACTACGTCCTTTTACCTATGTTTAGGACACCATATATAATCTTTTTCAATCCCCAAATTAACCCATTTACTTCATTCTTCCAAATTCCCAAAAGAAAAGCAAATTCCTCTCCAAATATTCTCTATCTAGAAACTTGAAGAAGAAGGACTCATGTAGTGTTTCAAGCTAAGGTCCCAAATCCTCCATTGAACTCTAGTAATTGGAGTCAATGTATGATAGTTTTCATCCATGAATTCCTATTATCCATGGAGTTCCCAAATTTCTTCATTTTAAAAGTAAAATTCTCCAACTGAGTTAGGGTTTTCTTCAACTATCATGGGTTCTCTTAAATGTTGATTTAAATGATTGAATTATGTTCTCATAAATTATTGATACATACTGATTTTATGATGATATCCCCATGAAACCATGTAATCCCCAAGTTTTCAAGTTATGAATCACATGATGTGAGATTTTGATCTTCAAGGAAGATTATTTACTGACAAGACAATGTGAGCTATAACATGATCATCCGGTGCTATCCACATAGTAAAGGGTTGTCCTACTTTCCTAAGGTAGAACCATGAATTCTTAGCTTAGGTGGATCCACTAGCTAAATATCCTACGGGGGCACGTAGTTTATGTGATAAAGAGATTGTTACTAGAAACCCGGCCTCTACTGACGGGAGAGCTTCAATCTCATGAGAATTCTTCAAGAAACCCGTCCTCTACTAACGGGAGAGCTTCCATCTCAATGTCAATATCCACTCGGTGCTAAGTATAAATCCCACAGAGTAGTTAATAAGTTTTGACTCAATTCATGTCTCATATAAGGGTGTTCCTTGGACAAGCAATCCAACTTAGTTCAATAGGATAACTATTTAGATTATGCTTGAGAAAACCTTTCACCGTCCATGTCTACATGTAAATCTTAGATTCAATTAGGTGAGAAAGTCTTTCAACCTTACAATCTTCATTATGTGAGAAAACCTTTCACATCATGTTAATTATGTGTTTATGAGAATAGCCTTACACAACACAACATAAAACATCACCATTTGACACTTTACTCTCAAAGCACCGTTAAACATTTACATATTCTTAATGAAAACATGCACAATTTCTATAATAACCTTTCAAGGCCAAAAACACTATTTCAATCATCAACATTATGAAAACAAGTGTTGCATATGGATTTAATCATAAACTCACGCAATTCTCTCCTTACATGCCTAATTTCATAAAACTCTTCCTTTAAGATCAAAATCCCACAACATAATAGTTCATAACATGAAAACATAGGGATCACATGGGTTCATAGGGGGGAACATCATAAAACTATAGAAATTCATCAATTCATGCTTCGAATATCATAAACCAATCAATTATATCAATAATCAAAAGAACTCATGGTGATTGCAGAAAACCCTAGCTAATTGGGGAATTATACCTTTCGAAATAGAGGAATTTTGGGGGACTCTGTGGATGAGAGGGATTCATGGATGAAAACTATGAAACTTAAGTCCAATTGCTTATCTTCAATGGAGGAATTGAGACCTTAGCTTGAAACCCTAGGTTGAATCTTCTTCTTCTTCTTCAAGGTCTAGAGAGAGTATTTTGAGAGGAGGTTTTGGTTATCTTTTGGGAATTTGGAAGAATGAATTAAACGAGGTGAATTTAGGGGTAAAAAGGATTATATAGGGGTTATAAATATAAGCAAAACGACATAGTATAGGAATTAATTAATTAAGAAGAGACCCAACTACCCCTAACATAACTGACAACAGCTGACCCACGACCCACCACCGATGGACCATGGGTGGACTTACGGTCCATCCTGCACGTCTGTGGTTGGTGGTCAGAGAGTTTGACCTGGACATACAATCATTGGACCACGGGCCTTGGATCTAGCTAGGGTCCGTAGGTCCAACCGTGGTTCTGGCTTGGTGAATTTTTTGTGGCCTATTCTACGGACCTACCTACGGTCTGTGGTTCAACCCACGGGTCGTAGCTGGTCTGCATGGACGACATCTGTAGGTTCTAAATTTCTAGTTTATCTCCCTTTTTTTGATATGGGGTGTTTCAATATCTCCCTTTTGGGATCATTCATCATCGAATGAGATTCTAGGCATATCTTACACGAAAAGACTCCAGACTAGCAGCCCATCATGAATGCAATGCACATAATCAAGGAGGAAACATCAACTCCAAGCTAAACATACTCAATGCATCATATGGAAGTAGGAACTATATCTAACAACCTAATATGCATGAAGATTTTAGATTTTTCATAATCAATGGAGGAACTACCTTCTCCAAGCTAAAAGCATGCTCAACACAATCTCATGGAGCTCATATGCAATTCATTCTAAAAAAAGCATATCTAATGCATGTTCAACAATCATCTCATGAAGTCTATAGGCAACTCATACTCAATGCACAACAATATGAGGAAAGTACATCATATAAGTCATTTCCTTCAAAACTCGAGCTTTTTCATGAACATGCATAACATAAGGAAATCATGGAAACACATAGATCACACATTACTCCCAAAAGATAGAAAAAACCAAGACGAACTCATTACCTCAAGCTAGAGTAGGAGTAGAAGGAAAGAGATGAGGATATCGGGATATCATATCAGCTTCGGCCTCCCAATAGAACCCTCAATTAAATGATTCCTCGATTACACCTTTAGGAAAGAAACTTCCTTGTTTCTCAACTCTTTAACTTGCCGGTCTAAAATCTCAAACAGAACCTTTCTTAAGAAAGATTCTCTTTAACCTCCAAACCCTTTAAGGAAACTGTGGATGTTGGATCACCAAACATTTCTTCAACATGATGACACTGAAAACCGCATACACCAAAGCCAACTCATTTGTCAAATCAAGCTCATATGCAACGTTACCAATACGCCTCATAGTTTTATATGGGCCTACAAAACAGGGACTAAGTTTCCCTTTCTACAAAAATCTCATTACACCCTTCATGGGTGAGATTTTTATATAGACCCAAACATGAACCTCAAATTCAAGATCCCTCGTTCTAACATCGGCATATGACTTTTGGCGACTTTGGGTCGTTCTCAACCTCTCTCTAATAATCGGAATCTTCTCTATGACCTCATGTACCAATTTGGGACCTATGAGAGCATCTTCACCCACCTCAAACCATCCTATAGGAGACCTACACCTCCTACCATAAATATCCTCAAATGGAGCAATATCGATACTCGAGTGATAACTGGTATTATAGGAAAATTCAATCAATGGCAAATGGTCATCCCAATTACCCTTAAAATCAATCACACAAGCCCTCAACATGTCTTTCAAAGTCTAGATAGTATGCTTCGCTTGCCCATCAATTTGGGGATGGAATGTCGTGCTCAGATTAAGTTTGTACCAAGACCCTTTTAGAATGACTTCTAAAACAATGAAGTGAATTGGGTACCTTGATCGGAAATAATGGACAAGGGCACTCCATGCACCCTTACCATCTCTCTCAAATACAACTTAGCATCATTTTCCGCCAAATAGGAAACCTTGACGAGAATGGAATGAGCAGATTTCGTCAACTGATCCACTATTACCCAAATCGAGTCATGTTGCCACCAAGTACGTGGCAACCCTACAATAAAGTCCATATTCACGTCTTCCCACTTCCAAGTAGGATTACCAATGTCTTGGGATAAGCCTCCTGGTTTCTGATGCTCAACCTTTACATGTTGACAATTAGGACAATTAGCCACATATCCCACAATTACCTTCTTCATCCCATTCCACCAATAGATCTCCCGCAAATCACGGTACATCTTGGTCGCTCTTGAGTGAATAGAATATCGAGAACGATGAAGTTCTACCAAGATCTTTTCTCTCAAGTAGTCAACATTCGGAACACATAAACGACCTTGATATCTAAGTAGCCCATCTCCTCCTTGGGAGAAAGGCTCAACAAAATTTTTGAGAACCGCCTCCTTCAATTCTAAAAAAATTGGATCAAGACCTTGTTTAGCTTTCACATCCATCACGAAAAATGATTTGGACCCATTATGAACCATGACACAAACCTTGGTGGAATCCACTAGTAGAACACCTAATCAAGCCAGCCTATGAACATCTCGAACCAATTCTTTCTTTTCATCCTCAACATGAGCAACACTACCCATTGATAGTCAACTAAGAGCATCCGCTAAAACATTTGTTTACCGCGGTGGTAAAGAACACTCATGTCATAATCCTTCAATAATTCTAACCTCCTTGTTTGGCAGCTATTCAAGTCTTTTTGGCTAAACACATATTGCAAACTCTTATGAACGGTGAAAAAATCAATATGGACCCCATACAAATAATGCCTCCAAATCTTTAAGGCAAAAACCGCAGCCGCTAATTCAAGGTCATGGGTAGTATAATTCTACTCATGGATCTTAAGTTGCCTTGAAGCATAGGCAATAACCTTACCATTTTGCATAAGCACACATCTCAACCCAACTTTGAGGCATCACAATCTATCACAAAGCGATATGGACCTTCCGGTAAGGTCAAAACAGAGTGGAAGTAACTCTGTCTTTCTACTCTTGGAAAATCTTCTCACAAGCTTCTGACCATATGAATTTAGCCTTATTTTGAGTCAAAGCCATCAAAGGAGAAGCAATGGAGGAAAACACCTTAACAAACCTAATATAGTAACCGGCCAAGCCCAAGAAGCTTCTAATATTGGAAGGAGTTAGAGGTCTAGGCCAACTCTTGACTGCATCCATCTTAATAGGTTCTACCTCGATTCCCTTGCTTGACACAATATGACCAAGAAAAGCTACGGACCTTAGACTAAATTCATATTTGCTAAAATTTGAAAAAAGTTGTTGGTCCTTAAGAATTTGCAACACGATCCTCAAATGATCAATATACTCATCATTTCTCCTTAAATAGATCAAACTAACATCGATAAACGCCATTACGAACATATCAAGGTATTGTCTAAATACCCTATTAATCAAATCCATAAACACAACTGGAGCATTAGACAACCCATATGATATTACCAAAAACTCATAATGAAAATACCGAGTTTGAAAAGCAATTTTTGGAATATCACTATCCTTCACCCACAATTGGTGGTGACTCAAAGGAAGATCAATCTTAGAGAAATAACTGGCCCCATGGAGTTGGTCAAACAAATCATCTATTCTCGGAAGAGAATACTTATTCTTAATGGTAACCTTATTCAACTGTCGATAATCAATATACATACGAAAGGAACCAATCTTTCTTCCGTACAAACAAAACTGGAGCACCCCATGGAGAGATACTCGGTCAAATGAAACCCTTATTGAAAAACCCTTTAATTGATCTTTCACCTCCTTATGTTCCACCGGAGGAATTCAAGGAGGAATATAAATAGTTTGCCTATCTAGGAGAAGGTCAATACCAAAGTCTATTTCATGCTAAGGAGGAATATCAGGTAAATCATTGGGGAAAACTTCCAGAAACTCATTAACTTCGGGAACCGACTCAAGAGTAGGGATTTCAGAATCTATATCCCACACCCCAACTAGATGATAAATGCAACCCTTCGAAATCATCTTTCAAGATTTGATACAAGAGACAAACCAGCCCTTGGATATAGAATTTCCCCTTTTCCACTCTAGGATAGGCTCATTTGGAAACTGAAATATGACCACTCAAGTCTTACAATCTATAGAAGCATATTAAGCATGCAACCAATCCATCCCAAGGATAATATTAAAATCTAACATGTCAATCTCTACCAACTAAACAAGAGTAACTCTATGGGATAAGGAAACGATACACTTTCTATAGACCCTCCTAGCCAGAATAGAATCACCAACAGGAGTAGAGACAGAAAAGGGATCTAATAACACTTCAAGAAGCATATCAAACCTCATAGCCACATAAGGTGTCACAAAAGACAAAGTATCACCTGGATCAAGTAAGTCATACACATCAAGTTGAAATATTTTTAACATACCGGTAACCACATCCGGAGAACTCTCTTGTTCACCTCGGGCCTGAAGTGCATAGAAATGGTTTCTCTTGGAAGCATTGGAACCCGAACCACTAGGAGTAGCTTTCTTGCCCTCTCTCCCTTTAGCTGAAAACATAGGGAAATCCCTCATTTTGTGACCACTCTTACCACAACCAAAGAAACCATCTGTGCCGGCTAGAAACTTACCTTCGTGCTTCTTCCCACACTTAGCACAAGTAGGCCTAGCCAAAGAAGAACCACCTCCATTACCTCTTTGAGGTTTAGGGTAGGACACCATATCCATGTTAAACATTGGAGGAGCATTGGAGGAACCTTGACCGTAAAACCCTTGTCAAAACATAGGACAACCATGTCCATCGGATCTAGATTGTGAGAAATTACCATCATCGATCTTAGCCCTTTTTACCTCTCTAGACTTTTCCTTGAGTTTCTCTTCTTTAATTTGTTGCGCATGCTCCATGAGACAAGAGATGTCTATGTCTCCAATAAGCATGGTGGTACGACACTCTTTAACCATAATTGCGGCACACCCGACACGAACTTACTCATCCTTGCCGTAGAAATGGCAACAATTGTTGGAGCATATTTAGACAATTGAGTGAACTTTAAAGCATATTCCCTCACACTAGTACTTCATTGACGAAGGTTAATGAACTCAAGCACCTTTGCTTCCCTCATCTCAAGGGGAAAGAACCTATTAACAAAAGCAGATTTGAACATTTCCCACTCTTTGGGATCGGCTCATACCACTCTTGCCTCTTTCCATTGGTTGTACCATACTTGAGTAACACCTTTTAATTGATAAGCGGCCAATATTACCTTATCTTCTGGAGTCACTCCCATGATAGCAAGTACCTTATAGACCTCATTGATAAACTTTTGAGGATCTTCCTCAACTTTAGAGCCATGAAATTTCGGAGGATTAATCCTCATAAAGTCCCTCACTCTTGAAGCTGCCATACCCACATTTGGGTTCACGGGGACTAGCACCTCTCTATTGGCTTGAGCCATCATGGCTTGAGCCAACACTTGGAAAGCTGATCTAAACTCCACATTGGTAACTTCTCCGGCCAAATGATCGATCTGATCATGAGGAGGAGCTTGGGGAGGATCTTCTTGTTCCACATTCTCCCTCACATTCCTTCTAGTATAAGTTCTTCACTTAGACATATCTTGTAGAGCATAGGATAAGGATTAAGAGAGAGACTTTATAGAGTTAAACTCGATGGCAAGACTTTAGAGTAATGAAAGAAGTGAAGTTTCATAATCATCTTGTAGCCTTTTATTCATAAATGTGGCACGCTTCACACTCATTAACAACACTCTAATAGACGTGGCTTATGAGACATCCTAGGACCATTATAAACCTTGTGTTGTGATTACCAAGTTTGTCACGACCCGAGGATACCCCCTAGATGTAACATGGCGAATAGAACCCCGAAGGACACCATAAAAGACACTTAGCTCTCATAACATAAGAAGTAGAACAATTAGAGTAAAACAATAGTCGAAGTACAAATCATTTTATAAAAAGAAAGCGGAAGTCTAACTCATGTCTCATCATAGCCATCTAATACAATAGAATGAAATTGGGGCTAGCCCATACATCATGTCCAAAAAGAGAAATACAATGAAAAGGAACTAATCAATAAAATCCGTCCTCGAACCATGAGGACTCACCAAGCTTAGGAAATCAACTAAATCCAAGTTCTAGCCACGATATTCGGGAACTTGACTGTCGGACCTAATATTTGGGAAAAATGTAGGCAATATTATGAGTTACAAAAATGCACTAAGTATGATAGTTATGTATAAAAACATTTAAAACATGCTAAGAAGGAAATTTAATTTCATGACATTCAATTGACCAAGTTAAAAATTATATGAGAGAGTTGAAGAACATCAGTCATAACATATTATTTAAGACAAGCTTGGATCATCAATAAACCCTTGAACGCTAGCGGGATACTTCTTTAAGCACATCTTAGTTCATTATTCATCTTGTTATTGTGGGACTAAGTCTTAATCGACAAGAGACCACCCGGTGTTACCCACATCATGTTAATTATGTGTTTATGATAATAGCCTTTCACAACACAACATAAAATATCATCATTTGGCACTTTACTCTCAAGCACCCTTAAACATTTACATAATCTTCATGAAAATATGCATAATTCCATAATCATCTTTCAAGGCCAAAACCCCTCTTTCAATCATCAACATTTAGAAAATAAGGATTGGAGATGGATTTCATCATAAACTCATGCAATTCTCTCATTACATGTTTAATTTCATAAAACTCTTCCTTTAATATCAAAATTCCACAACTTATAGTTCATAACTTGAAAACATAGGAATCACATTGGTTCATAGAGGGAAACATCATAAAACTAAAGAAATTCATCAATTCATGCTTAGAATATCATAACCGCATCAATTAAATTAATAATCAAAAGAACCCATGGTTATTGAAGAAAACCTAGCTAATTGGGGAATTATACCTTTTAAAAATAAAGGAATTTGGGGACTCCATGAATGAGAGGTATCCATGGATGAAAAACTACCATACCTTAAATCCAATTGCTTATCTTCAATGGAGGAAGTCAGACCTTAGCTTGAAACCCTAGGTTGAATCTTCTTCTTCTTCTTCATGTTCTAGAGAGAGAATATTTTGAGAGGAGGTTTTCTTTTGGGATTTCGAAGAATGAATTAAATAGGGTGAATTTGGGGCTAAAAAGGCTTATAGAGGGGGTTATAAATATAGGAAAAATGACATAGTATATGAATTAATTAATTAGGAAAAGACCCAACATCCCTAAAATAACTGATAGCAGCTACCACCGACGGATCGTGGGTGGACCTACGGTTTGTCTTGGACGTCCGTGGTTGGTGGTCAGAGAGTTTGGTCTGGACGTACGGCCACTGGACCACGCTTCGTAGGTCCAGCTGTGGTTCTCGCCTGCTGAATTTTTGCTGTAGCTGGCCTGCTTGGACGAAACCTGTAGGTTCAGAATTTCTCGTTTATCTCCCTTTTCAGATATAAGGTGTTAAAAATATATAGTATCTCTCAATTATTAATTGTAGTTTAGATAGTTGATAATAATAAATGAGTGAAGACACAAACAGGAAGACACTGGCACGACGCGGAAGATTAATTAATTTTTTGGTCACAAAAATAAATTTTGGGACAGTGAACTTTATATCCTCTCTGCGACGTGGAGAGGGGGGTACTTTTCTGGGGGACTGAATTTTTAAAACACCTTCGCAACGCGGACTGGGTACGCATTTTTGCCCAAGCTTCCTTTCTCTCCAAAACCTGAATCAATTCATACCTATTGAAATTCTAAGGTCAGAATTCACTAATTCTTTTAACCCTAGAAGATTTCAGCGAAACCCACTTAAGGAACTATCAATTAACTCATCTTATTCGTAAACCCTCACCTGAAGAACACAACAAGAACTTCATTATCAAAGAACGAAGCAAAAAACCTCAAGAACTCAATAAGATTTTCAATATACTTAATCTCATAGATGAAATTCTTAAAAGAAACTCATGATTGGCGTGTGGGCGAACAAACTCAACACTATAGAAGCTTACATACCTTAAAGGCTCATCTTCTTGAAGATACTTGAAATAAAATATGGGAAGATGAACCCTTGCCTTAGAGTTTTTTGAATTTCTTGAGAGTAGACTTTTAGGAGTTAATGAAAAGATTTTATTTATGAAAACTAATTTTTCTACATGTTTAGGGTAATTAAGATGACCTCCTACAGGTTTTAGGACTAAAATACCCTTAAAGAAATATTTAAAATGAACTAGAAGTCAGGATAATTTTCCAACAGGTAGTGAGGTCCATATTGGCTCCGTAATGCGGAGCCATCGGAGTTGTTGCGAGGTTTGAGCATCGTTAGTAATTCAGTCATAACTTTTTACTCAGAGTTCAAATTAAGAAAACTTAGTGGCGTTGGAAAGAGGATTCAGAGTCCTTTAATTTGATAGGTCAGGAGCCACCTAACTCTTTATGTGGTAAAAGATATGGTCGTTTGAAGTTGACCAAAAACATAACAAAACTGACGGGTGACTTGAACGAATTTCTTCTTATCTCTTTTTGAAACTTGAGGTGCTACATCTTGTGACCTTAACACTTAGAAAATTTAAATTTCTCAGTAAAATCTAACTTACTATGAAGAATGGTTTGAGTCTTAGGTAAAAAAATTCGGGGTGTTACAGCTCATGACAAGTAATCAACTTTTATCTCCCAGGCTGCCTACTTACATTTTATCTTCACCTTCCCTTTCACAAAATTAGTATTTATCCATTCACTATAAATCATTGCGTAATTAGTTCTATAAACCTCTAAATATCTTGGGGCTCTCCCTTCAAAATCATTGGCCTAGCATAGCTCTATCATGTCATGAATACTATGCATTTCAACCTCTACACCTATACTTGGTCCTTACTAACATATTGACACATCAACATTAACTCCTTTCCGGTTAAAGTATAATCGGACTCATCCTAACCAGTAACTATTTCTCTATCTTTTATTATGAAATCCACACAAAATTATTATTTCTTAGCCTACACATAAATGAAAAATCCTCATTAATGACTTACTGGGAACATGAATGCAACTACTGACTTTACTCAATAACTACCCCTATTTCTTAGGTTACCAAACCTCTAAATGTATACTTCTAATGCTAACAACTTTTACTACTATTGACATGTAACATAGAAGCACATACTATCTTTTTAGGTTAAAGTACTATCCACGCTCTAAAACATACTTCCCTCTTAAAGGGTGTCACCTTAAGAAAGGTTTAGAGGAGGGAGTTGATGAGTCCACGTTTTGGATTCATTTAGGGCTTTATTTGGGTAGATTTAGTGTACTTATATGCTTCTTTTGTGCCAATAACTAATGTAAAATCCTTGATTTCCAGGTATTTGGATTGAGGAACAAAGCATGGACACTAATTTGCAAAAAGGACCGAAGCAAGCTGAAAGAAGGAAGAAATGAAGGACTGGTGATCGCCAAGTCCCTTTGGTGAGTCACCGAATGGACACCATCTCACTTAAAGTTCTAGTGTGTCAAGCCCTGAAGGAGAAAATCAAGTTGGCGAGAGAAAGGAGCAGTGGGCGTGTCACCAAGTGGTTTCGCGATGCTGTGTTGGATCGCCCAAAGTTACAAAACTTGAGAATGCTGAAAGCCAAACCAAAAAGGCAATGGAACTGACCAAAGGGCAGATAACCGAGTTGATCCGCGAGCCTGACTTACTGCGCTGAATGGTCCTTCATAGCATATTTTTTACGACTATAAATACGTTTTTGAACATCTAGTTTTATATAGATTATCATAATTATTATCTTTGACATTGAACTATGAGTATGGAGACAACTTTTCCTTAGCTTTGAAGAATTGAAGTTTTTCACTTTTGAGAAATTGAAAGTGGGTCTTTGATATTCTTTAATTTGGACCTTTGTAAAGATAAAATTAATCTTACCCAGTTGATGGATATACAATTTGGTAACGATTTTTATCTTTTTATGATGTCTAGCTAAAACCCCACTTCTTGGGGTGTGATTATGGGTTGATTTAGCTTATGGGTATTGCTAATTGTCAGTTTATGTTGTTTAAAAGTGATTTCAATCATTAATTGTGATTAAAATTAAAGGATTGTAGTTGCAAATGCAGTTCTACCTTCGTGTTTTAAGCTTGCTCAAGAGAGAAGTTTTAAAACCAAGATTATTGATTGATGGTCTGTGGATATCGGGTTGTCATGGGTTCAGCTCGACAGAGTGAATTCTAAATCCTTTTCAACACATTCAGCTCAAGAGAGTGAATGGACTAAAGTGTAGGATGTTTTTATTTTGTATACTTGTCGATGTTCGAGAGAAATTGACTTGATTCGAGGTAAATTGTTCGAGAGAAAGTTTACCTCCTCTATAGTTTAGCATATTCACTGATTTACATCTATTTTTTAATAATTTCAATTACCCATTTGTCTACATTAGCCTATAATCAAATCACATCCAAAGAACCCGTCTTATTATTGTTATTAAGTATTATTTGATGCTGTTGTAGTTGATAATTTCAAACCAAAAATCCCTATTATTTGACATTTCTGTCACCCCCTAATTTGAATTATGTTTTTATTCGATAATGTTTATTCCTTTGACTGACTTGAGCATATTCGTACTTTCCTATTGAATTTTAAACACGTATCCCTGTGGGATTCGACCCCAACTCATTTAGTTGGGTTATTATACTAACTAACGATTGTTGACACTTAGAATTGGATGAAGTGTCCATGAAATGTTCATCACTGCATCAACACACAACCTAGGACGACCCTAAAGGCATCACAATAAATAACATAACCGTCTGAACCATCTAGTAGAGTCAAGACGAGCGTCGTAGTCAACCTAGTCTTCAGTTCTGAGAAGCTTTTGTCACACTCATCTAACCACTGAAATTTGACCTTCTTTTGAGTCAACTTGGTCAATGGGGAAGCTATGTATAAAATTACTTCAACAAATATCCTGTAATAACCATCCAAACCCAAGAAACTTCAGTTATCTGTTGGGAAGATGCGTCTGGACCAGTGTGGTACTGCTTAAATTTACTGAGAATCTACTCGTATCCCTTCGCTAGACACTATATGATCGAGGAAAGTGATGGACTCTAGCCAGACTTCACATTTGTTGAACTTAGAGAATAGATGGCGACCTTTGAAAGTCTGCAGAATAACCCTCAGATGAGTCGCATGCTCTTTCTCACTCTGAGAATAAATAAGGATATCATTAATAAAGATGATGATGAACAAGTACAAATTTTGTTTGAACACCCTGTTCATTAAATCCATAAAAGCTGCAGGAGCATTTCTTAGTCCAAAATACATAACTACAAATTAATAATGACCATATCGAGTCCTGAAAGATATCTTCGGAATGTCACTATCTCTGACTCTAAATTGATGATAGCCAGATCTGAGGTCTATCTTAGAAAAGTAACTAGCACCCTGAAGTTGGTCAAACGAGTCATTAATCCTGGGGATGGGATACTTATTCTCCATGGTGACTTTGTTCAACTAACAATAGTTAATGCACATTCTGAGAGAACCATCTTTCTTTTTCATGAACAACATTGGAGCACCCCATGGAGAGATATTAGGTCTGATGAAGCCGTTATCTAGAAGGTATTTCAATTTTCCTTTCAGTTCCTTAATCTCGATAGGAGCCATTGTGTAAGGAGTAATCAAATTAAGTTAGGTATTTGGGAGGAGATCTATTCCAAAGTTGATCTCCCTTTCGGGAGGAACTCTATGAAGATCTTCTGGGAACAATTCTCGAAACTCATTTACAATTGGAGCTGACTCAAAAGTTGGGGTTTCGGACTTTGAATCCTTAACTCGAACAAGATGATAGACATACCCTTTGAAAATCATTTTTCTGGCCTTAAGGTAAGAGATAAATCGGCCTATAGGCATTGACCTACCACCCTTAAACTGTATGACTGGCTCGTTTGGAAACTGAAACCGAACGATTCTAGGTCTACAATCGACTGAGGCATAATAGGAATGTAACCAATCCATGTCGAGAATGATATCAAAATCTATTATTTCTAACTCTACAAGACTTGATGAGGTGACTTTCTGAGACTCTGTGACAAGGAAATTTAGGTATACCCATCTAGTTATAATTGGGTCATCACTGGAGTAGAGACTGAGAAAGGTTCTAATATAGTTTCTGGACTAACACTGATGTTTACTGCTATATATGGAGTTACAAAAGACAATGTATTCCCTGGATCTAACAATGCATAAACATCTAAATGATGGACTCGTAACGTACCAGTGACCACATTAGGAAAATCTACCTGGTCGTTGTGAGCCTGGAGAGGATACAACATTTTCTGGCACTAACCACACCTTGTACCAGACGAAGCACCCTACTGAGTTGAGCGACCTACTGGTGCTTCTGGAGCTGTAGACTGAGCCCTATTATTGTTACCTCTTTGCCTTTGCTTGGCAGAAGAGCAATCCTTCAACCTATGGCAAGACTAACCACACCCAAATAACCCTTTCCTGCCTCCAAGACACTCTCCATGATTGTTCTTACCACACTTTGGACAAGTTGGGAAAGTCTTGTTACCTGAAGCACTCCCCTGAGACTTAGAGCCCGATGCCCTACCCTTTTGATCCTGTCGAAACCGGGGTGCTGGAGCCCTAGCTGATAAAGGTGCTGGGCTGTATAACTATATTGAAACTGTGAGCGATTCCCATCGTCCGACTTTTGTTGTGAGTATTCATAATTTTTTGTTCTAGCCTTTTTATTATGCTTAGCCAATTCCCTAAGCTTATCTCCCTCAACCTGCTGAACATGAGTCATTAGTTTAGAGATATCCATATCCCCTAGTAGCATAGCATTCATGCATTGAGTCTTCACCACATCGGATACCCCAAACAAGAACTTACTCATTTTTGCCCTTGGATTGGAAACGATGTGTGGAGCATACCTGGAGAGCTGAGTGAACATCAGTCCGTACTCTTAGACCGACATTGACCCCTGCTTCATGTTATAAACTCATGTCCCTTAGCTTCTCTCAATTCCCTTGGAAAGAACCTCTCTAGCAAAGCTCTAGTAAAATAGTGCCAAGTCACAGGAGTTGCACCTGCACCCCTGTTTTCTTGCCACTGAGTGAACCAGATATGAGCCATATCCTTAAATTGATAGGATGCTAACTGAACACTCTCAATACCAGTGACTCGAATTACCCCAAGAATCTTCTAAACCTCATCAGTGAAATTATGTGGGTCCTAACCAACCTTTGACCCTAGAAACTCAGGATGATTTCTCCAAACAAACTCTCGAACCCTAGCTGCATCTAAACCACCATTAGTGTAAGTAGGAACTATTGCCTACTGATTGTTCTTATTGGCAACACTCAATACTACAAGATAGATCCCATTTTGAAGCTCTGTAATTCGTATACTCATGGTTTGGGACAGGAGGAACTGCGTTAGCATATCATGCATTAACATTGTGTGCATTAGCACTAGGAGGAGGCATAATCTTAAATGCATAATGACATATTAGAAAGGAGAAGTTGGATTATACCTACACACGATAAGAATAGCAAAGAAAGTAATGTTTTCCTTAAAACACTTCGTAGCCTCCCCCTTTTAGATGTGCGCTTTACAACCATGAAAGAGACTCTACTTAGTTCAGCTTTGAGACATCCTAGGATTCATGAACCTAATGCTCTGATAAAAAATTTGTCACGCCCCGAGGCTACTCCCTTGGTGAAACACAAGACATAGGATTATGAATGGCCCCAAGCTAACCCTCTGTCTGGCATATATCAAGCATATTGTTGAAAACTAAATAAGACATATACTATGTGGAAGTTAAAACAATGGATAACGGAAAGTAGGGAAAACCCAACTAGTTTGAATATATAAAACATACTAAGAGTTCAGTGATAACTGAAACAATCACTTAACAACTACAGCTGAATCAAATACTATGTCTAAAAAGCCTCTAACTGAGTTGAGTTTATGGGACATGCCCCCAGCTAACTCTAATAAAACTGAAAACTGAATATAAAGTATAAAAGGAAAAAGATGTCTGTTGTCCTCGAAGTATGAGGACTCACCACTAAAGCATCTGAATGCGGACCAAGAATCAATCTAAACCCGATCAGGATGTTGAGTACCTGACCCTACATCATGGAAGGATGTAGCGCAAAGTATGCCTCAGTACTTGAAATGTACTATGCATGCAGGATACAGATACTAAGCTAAGCAAATATATATAAGATGAACAAAGAATAGCTGAGCAATGACATAAACTGAGTAAGAATGCAAATAGTGAAAACATAACTAAAAGCTAAACTAAATGCAATGACGAAGTACTAATCATGATCATGACATGCTAAACTGAAAGTTGAAGTATATTCTGAAAACCTTGTCAAATGCACTAAGAGTCTGACTGTGGGAGATACTATTAAGTGCCATAAACCACGTGAGCAAAATGAGGAATCTGATGTATACGCCCCATCGAGAGGACCCAATATACCTTGCTAGGGGTATAAAGTCATGACTGGCGTGATCACTAATTTTGATGCCCAATAGAAAGGACTTATACTCCTACGGGGGCACATAGTTTTGGGACTATGAGGGTGCATGGAACCTTAGTCCAACTTGGTGCTAAGTCTACTCCCAACTAAATATATATATATATGACACAATGTGACTGAAATACTAAACAACTCAAAATACTGACATACAAATATGAGAATGCAACATTTGTATACTAATGATGTAACATTCGTAATATGAAGCATGATTATCCATTTAAATGACCTAGCAAGAGTAATTCATGAACTAAGAGAATCTACACAACTAGGGTTCTGAGTTTCATACAAGGAACAAAACAAACTTTCCAAGAAACAGCTAAATCACAGTATATATCCAAGGTTTTTGGAAACCCTAAGTCTAAGCAAGATATAGAGAATCAAGGACTGACTAAATTCTAGGGACCTAGTGGATGAAAGGAATCCACTAGAGAAATCCTTTGATTTCAGGAATGGAACTTGAAGAAAACCTTCTACGTGTTCTTGAGAGGGCTGGTCGACTTTCCTCTTCTTTTTGCTCTAGATTTGGATGATTTTTCGAGAGTAAAGGTTTTGGGTAGATTCGAACCAGATTATTAGTCTTAAACTGAGTAAAGCGGTGTAGTTTAGGTGTGCAATGGCATAGTTTAAATGCCCAATGCATAGGGGAAAATACCAAAAGGAACCTGACTTAAAAACTAGCGAAGGCCATCCACGAGGCCACTCACGGACCATCAAAGGGACCACGGCCCATCAAGTGGGTCGTGGTTCCTCGACCTCCTAGCCATAGTCCACTTCATAGACCATGTGAAGGACAACGAACAGTGATGGCCACCGTGGTTCTTTACTTGGGCTAGGGGGTCTGCTGGTTTTGGTTGATGAGCCACCCCACAGCCCGTGTTGGGATCCATGGTCTGTAGAGGGCACCGTGGTCCACCACTTTAGGGTAGGTGTCAATCACAATGAGGGTAACAGGTCGTGGTCCTATTCATAGCCCGTGAACCACCCTCTGGTTCACCTTTTTTTGTTGTTTATTGGAAGAGTTATTTCTAAGGTGTCACAAAATCTATTTGGCTTCGGAGCACTTGACCCAAACCACTGGCAGAGCTTGCCTACCTTCTCTTCCCTTTGCCGTAAGTGTTGGACAATCTCTTTTTATGTCCACTTCTACCACAACCATAGCAACCATCAATAGTGGTTAAAAATTTTCCCTCATGATTCCTTCCACACTTATCACAAGTAGATAAAGAAGATCCACAACCATGTCCATCGGACCTCGAATGTAAAAAGTCACCATCACCGGTCCTTGCCTTCTTTACCTCCCTAGACCTTTCCTTAAGTTTTTCCTCTTCTATTTGTCGCACATGAACCATAAGCTAGGAAATATCTATTTCATTGACAAGCATGGCGGTACAAAATACCTTGACTACCATCTCTGACACACCCGAAACAAACTCACTCATTCTTGCCTTAAAATCGAAAACCATAGTAGGAGCATACCTAGACAATTGTGTGAACTTTAAGCCATATGCGTTCACACTCATGTTTCCTTGACGAATATTGATAAATTCAAGCACCTTTTCCTCCTTCATCTTCAAGGGGAAAGAACCTATTAAGGAAAGCAACCATAAACTTTTCTCAATCGAGATGACCAACTTCAACCGTCCTCTCTTCCTTTCATTGGTTAAACCTTATTTAAGCAACACCCTTAAGTTTGTCAGGGACCAATTCTGCCTTTTCCACCGGCGTAACTCCCATAAATATCAATATTTTACAAACCTCATCAATGAACTCTTGAGGATCTTCCTCAACATTAGACCCATGAAATTATGGGGGACTCATCCTAGTGAAAATCCCTTAATGTAGATGTTGTCGTACTATCATTTGGGTTCACGGGGACCACAAGTTCTCTATAGGCTTGAGCCATCTTGACTTGAGCCTACACTTGAAAAACAGCCTTAAATTCTGCTTTAGTCATTTGCTCGGCCAAAGCGTCGACCGGAACTTAAAGAGCTTGAGGAGGAACTTCTTGTTCCACATTCTTGTTTGTATTTCTCCTAATGTAGGCTCTTTGAAGTCACATTTCCTGAAAAGTATTGGACACAGATTAAGAGAAAGGACTTATTGAGTTGCACTCTATTGCACGACTTAGATTAATGAAAGAAGTGGTGTTTCATAATCATCTTATAGCTTCCTATTCATAAATTAGTGTGCTTCATACTCATGAACAAGACTTTACTCGACATTGCTTATGAGAAGTCCTAGGACCTTTCTAAACGCTGTGCTTTAAATATCAAGCTTGGCACGACCCATGGGTACACCTTAGGAATAACTTGGCGTATAGGACTCCAAGAGGACCCACACAAGCCACTTAGCACATATAACATAGATTTTAGATATTTGAGACATTTAAAAACAACATTTAGTATCAAAATTTTATAAATAGCATATGTCTATTAAGTCTCATTAACCATATATTACGTAAAGAGTGACCGGTACATAACCCTGGCATCACGTACAATATCCGAAAGTAAAAATGAAAGAAATAAAGGTTCGGTCCTCCAAACATGAGGACTCACCAATACTAAGTAAAAGTTGAAGGTGACACCTAACCACGAGAGTGAGAACATGTAATGACGGACCCAACATTGGAGAAAATAATGTAGGAAAGAGTATGCATTAGTACAAACATATACCAAGTATGATTGCAATGCATAAATATATAAATCATGCTGAAAGTGAGATTTTCATGCTAATGCAATTTTCAAGTTCAAATCAATAAGAAAAGGGTTAGAAAGATTAAAATCGGTATGATTAATGCAAGTAAAACTTCTCTTTTGAACAATTGGTAAAAATACATACTTAAGCAACCTTAGTTCATATTTAGTGTGCAAATTAGCCTTAACCAATATAGAGACCATGTGAGCTATAACATGGAATGCGATGTCTACCCACAACGAAAAGGGGTGTTCTCACTTGCCAAGGCAAGAACCTCAACTCTATCTTATATGGATCTACTAGCTAATGTCTCTCTAAGTCAATCATCCTATGGGGCACATAGGTATGGGATAAGGAGTTTGATACTAAAACTCGGCCTTAAGCTACAGGGGAGCTTCCATCGAAATATCCTCTCGATGCTAAGCGTAAATCCCACTTGGTAGGAATAATTATTTACTAGACTTATATTTCATTTAGGGCAATTCAAGCAATCGATCAAAGCTTACTTTATTTTGAATAGCTCCTTCACTTGATTGTAAGTTAGTTGAGAAAACCTTTCAACCTTTAAGAATACTTATTTGAGAAAATCCTTTCACATTCATACATTGAGTATTATGTGATCAACCCTTTCAGAACAATAACAACAACAACATATAAGTTTTACTCTCAAAGTATCTTAAATCATTTTCATCACTTCGACAAAGAACATGCATAGCTTCATAAACTTATTTTTTCATGGCTAAAAGCCCACATTATCATCGTGTAATGATCCGAATCGTCGTTATTTAGGATAAATAGAAATCTGGGAAATTTCTGGGCCACTGTACCGCTAGAGCTGGCCAGTTGCCGCTAGGGCGGCGGTGCCAGGGCAGGGTAAGTTTGCGCCATAGAGGGATAGGTGAGACAGAACATAAATAATGCAAAATTCTATTTTCTCCTTCTTCCTAAAATACCAAATTTAGTCATAAAACACCTTAGAAACCCCCAAAAAGTTGTTGCAAGCTTGGGAAGAAGTTAGATAGAGATATCTAGCATGAAGATGTCGATGGATTGCGAAGCTCTGGTCAAGATCACCTTCCCAAATTCCGGAAACAAGAATCAAAGACCAAACCTCTGTGCAGCTGCTTGGCACCCAGGTAGTCTAGGTTTTATAGATTGTGTAATTTAAATCTATGCTCACTGCGTAATATATGTAAATAGATGGTAAGATATATGTGTAGGGCTCCGTCCACCGATTGATTTATGATTTAAACCCTAGAAAAAAGCCTTAGACGATGAATTAGGGCTGAGTATGGTCGAATTAGGGTTTGCATGAGGGGCGTTGATGAATAATCCATTGTAGGTGATGGTTGTGATTCTATGATGTGAGATGTATGTTTGTTCTTGCTTCATTGTGATACATGTAGGTATATGAATGTTGCATTATTGATCACAATTGTTGTAATTGAGATAGAGGAATGATGAATGCCATGAATCATAACTTAAATGCATGATCTTGAGAATATACTTGTGATTGTGGTGTGTTAAATGGATCGGTTGTCACATTTTGGCATACTAACTTGGATCGGTTGCCACGTTTTGGCATAATTATGGTATGGGTTCCCACGTTCCGGCATAAACATTTGATCGGGTACCACGTTCAGGTATGCTAACTATTTGGGTTTAGGTCCCATGAGAGGACTAATGACTTGTCATAATTTTGTATCTTGAGGAATGAGTAATGCGTTGTTGTTCTTCATGTTGATGATGTTGTATATGTTCCATATATGTGTGTGATAACATTGTTGTATTGGCTTATATTTGATTGTTCTTGTGTTAAGCGAACTTGTTGGGTATAATGGAAGGGTAAAGTGTTCAAGGGGCGAGTAATGGATAGCAAAGGTTGTTCGTGTGTCGTAATGGTGATAAGTAGAGGTAGTGTATGTGATGAAATATGCTTAGGTGGATTTCACCTTGGGGGAAAGAGATTGGGTTTAGAGGTAAGGGAGTTTGATGCGGTGTACTGTGTGACCATGGTTTAGTAATGTGACTAGGAAGTAAGGGTACGAAGTGAGCGGTTAGTTGGAATGCTGGTGGGTATAAATGGAGGTTTGTTAATTTTTTAGAACGGTTAGGCTATGATCAAGAACCTGGTAAGTAATTTGATTGAGAAGGTGGTTAGTAATCAGAGTATAGGTGTAATTGGAGGCATTTTAAGAGAGGGTAAATGTGGAGAAGCGTATGGTTTATTTCATGATCTTACTAGTCGGTTTCTTCCATTATGTGGTGGGCGTCGGCTTAACCGATTATGCCTACCAATACGTGTGTTTGTACTGCTACTACTCTTGCTATGTGTTTTGACATAGTTTGGATGCAGGTTGGTGATGTTTCATTAGGTGAAGACGAAGAAATTCTCTAGCACCTTCTATTTTTCCTTCTGCATGGTGGGAGCTGTGTATTTTATTTATCTTGTCCAGTTGTACTCTTAGTAGATGTTGTATCTATTTAGACGAGATCCCTAGGGGTGTTAATTACTTTACAAGGCTTAACTCCAGATTGTTTTAAAAGTTTTTTTATTAATAATTCTGTTATTATATTTATTTCCATTTATTTAAATTTTCCGCATGATTTAATTATGGATGTAAAAGGTTTCTCCTACTTAGGTGGTAGTACGTAGGTGCCGGCACGGCCCGGTGGGTTAGGTCGTGACAAATTGGTATCAGATCCTAGGTTACCGAACTCCCCGTACAAGAGACAAATGTTGACTAGACTCGTGCAGATTGGTGTGTTGACGTCCACATCGAATCTGCAAGAGGCTAGGAAGAATTCTAGGAAGTTGTTCCACTTTCTTCTCTCCTTTCGTGCATGAGTCGCGTGTGGTATAAGTTGGGCCCAATTGATTTCTCCCGATTCCAATTGGTATCTCAACGAAGTAAACTGGACGTCCTGGTCACAACCGAAAGGCCACAAACAAAGTATATTGGAAACTGAGAAGGTTCCAATTGGTATCTGACCTTAGGGGTTGTGTAAGGCATAGATGATATGTACTGGTAATCTATGGAATGAACTAACTAATTAATAATTTGGGCTTGTCTGTGAGTTTTAACTTGAAATATGTGAATGTGTGCTTCTTGTTTCCTGAATTAACTGTGAATGCGAAGGTGGTAATTGTTTGACTGTGATGATGTGGTTATGTGCACAATAAATGTGTGTGTTTAAACCTTGATATGTGCGAAGTGTTGGCTGAGTTGTGGAAATTACTTAAGTGTAACTACTCTAGTATCATGAAAACCGTTGAGGGAAGAAGTCATAACTAAGTTGGTGCGAGGGTCTAGATAAATTACGGGTGATTCGTAAGACAGAAATCTGGACGTGCGTCGCAACCAACAATTAATCGAGTGTATGTTTGGGTGTATCCTGGGGATGTGTGGGTGTAACATTGAATTAATGAGAACTAGTTGGATGTCGTGTCGTTAAGATTAACTCGGATTAGCTAATGATTTTCCTAGCTTGGAGACTTACCTTAGATTGTTTGATTAAGCTAGAAACCTTGGGAAAAATTTAGAAAGTCGAAAAGAACCCAGAAATTGTTAGTCTCGGTTCTAGTCCCGTAAGAGCCACTGGGGCGGGATTATACCCGCCATCGCGAGACCGCCAGAGTGGGACAGGGCAAGGCAGAACCTCAACCACCCTCCCCTGTTTTCCGTAACTTCAAATATCAACCCCAAATAGGATCCGAACAAAGCCCTACAATCCTTTCAGTGTTCCGCAAGTCGAGAATAGATTATAAAGCCTAGTAATTAATTAAAGGATGTATAGAACAGCAAAAACCAGCATCCATGTCCTACTAAAACATAGGAAAATCAAGAAGATAAAAACAAAGTTGTCTTAAATTTACAATCCAATGGGGAAAAATAATAATCCAAGTCAAGAACCCTCGGACTGGGTAGTGTCCACATATGAGTCCAGATCATCCGGAGGTACCAGGCCAGTAGCTGCCTCATCCATAAAAGTAAAGTGCTGGAAGTACCCTTTCACGACCCAGGGAAGCTCCGGACCGGGGGTAACGTAGATGAATATGGTCCTCACGATCTTCCATATCCGAACCAGCAAACAATCCCTCTCCAAACCCTTCCTCCTCTACTGACGCAACTGGCGACGGAGCATCTCAACCTCTAAGGTAGTGCTGGTTGGAGCTGGAGTGAAGTCAGCATAGGCACTCCCCAATCTCTTCCAAATGGCAGCCAGATCCTCCACGACCTGTGTCTCATCATCTGAATCTGCAACCGCCTTGTCGCGGCTAGCCCTGCCAGTACTCCTCTTGCTCCTAGAAGTAGAACATGTTCTAACCAAAAGAGGGTGAAGGGGGGATCCATGGGAAGTACCTCGTCAGCATCAAATAGTATCACTCCCACCTGCTTGCACAAAGCAGTGATAGTCTCAGGAAGAAAGAACGCCTTCTTGTTACTCCAGTAGAACATATTTCACTAGGAAATAATTTGCACCCCCACGTTCAGCTCTATACCCTGTATGGCGCACGCCACCACCAAAGCCTGGAGAAAGGTCACATCGGTGCAGTTGCCCGACGGGCGGATCCTTCTAGTCACCAAGTGTAGCCACCTCTTAGCATCGGGTGACCAATTAGTGCTAGTAATGCCCTCCGCATTAGCCCAGTATACCTGATCCCGGTGCGCAGGCTCAATTAGGGTATTCTCAGCCACTCCAGATCCATCTCCCTCAGCTTGGCCTCGTACTCAGCGTTCGAGACCTCCGGTACCTCTAAAGCCTCATTGATGACACTGGCATTCAGAGGAAAGTCAACTCCCCTGATACGGATGACGGAGTGAGAGTCGTCCCATCTCACAATAGAACTCCCTCACCCAAGTGGAACGTGCATCTAGGAAGCCTCAATCATTGGAGCCCATCCGAACTCCATTAGGCGGGAATAAAATGCAGGCGCCTTCTCTTCTAGCTTAAGTAACACGAACCCTCTCTTGCAACAAAACCCTGTGTTATGGTTGTCATGATGCCTTTCCCGGCTTGCGGTATCAGGGAACCGAATGAAGGGTAAGAGTTGAGGAGACTGTTGATCCTGAATCTAAGGTGGAGATGGATGAGGAGATGCTAGAATAAGTTGAAAAAGCTTCGAATGACGTCTTCGATGAAGCTGAGGAGGCCATGATAGCAGCAACTGTGCATGCTTCATTGGCGGATACATCATTGGTCGGTCCTAGTGCTATTACTATTCTTGCTGAGGTGACTCCGGGTACTGAGACCCGAACCAGACAGATGCACCGGGCTTTGATGCCCAGACAGATGGAGCGACTGCTTAGACAGGATCCCCTCTTTACCTCCCTCTCTGTCTTACTTTATTTTACTTTCGGATATTTTCGTTTGCATTTGAGGACAAATATTTTTTGTTGTGGTGTGGTGAGGCCCACCTTTGTGCATATTAGTTTTGTTTTATATTGGGTTTTGAGCTAAATTTGTGTGATACACTATTTTTTGTGGAAGGTTTGAGCTTGTGGCTCCTTGTTTTTAACTGTAAATGATTTTTGACCCTTCTGAAAAAAAATTGCCACCTCTTGCATGTGTTGAATGTGGTTGTTCTCTTGCAAATTTGAGTATCGGTTTTGATCAATACCGATGACTCAAATAGTGCTCATAATCGAACATAAATGAATGCGTGGCTACAACGAGGCCAATTGAAGTTGCATAGACAATATGTGAACTCTTTGCATCTCGTTATGACTAGCCAATTATAGAATAGAGTCTCTTGTGATGAGCATTGCACACTAGCGAAAGTGTGGAGTCTTGTTTTACTTTGGTGTCAATGACTTCTGTGATGATCTTACCGTGAACCATGCATGATGACACCTAGAATTTACCCCGTTGGTCCGGTTGACTTAGTGATACAATTTCTTGAGATGATCTTAGGCAACTTTAAAGACTGTGAACCAATTTGAAATTATACCTCTTTTGTGGCTTACCTTGTGAGTGTGTGAACCTCTTCAGAGCACCATTTAAACCTTAACCTTTTCTTGGAAGAAACTTTATACTATTGCTACCTTTTATTGACCCATTACCCATAATCCTCATGATTTGTGGTTTGTTTGAATAGTCAACTTAGGCCGAAAGCCTAAGTTGGGGGTGTGGTTGAAAGAGAAGGCAAATGAAGTAAATGCAAACAAGTCCCTTATACCCATGTTTTGAGAAATATGGAACCCCTCCATATATAAAAAAAAGATTGAAAAAGAAAAAGAAAGAAAAAGTTGTGAAATAAAGTTGTGGAAATACAAAGAAAATGGGGTTCCCAATAACGCATTGAAGAGGAATAAGAGGTGACTTTTGAGCTTGAATGAAATGATTAAAAAGAAGGAAAGAAGGTGTTGTTCACATCACATTTCATGAGGAATTTTTAGCCTATAAGCCTAATTCACCATACCATTGCACTCAACCCCGTTTCAAGCCTTGACAAGACCTTTTTTTTATCTTGAATGAGCTGAAGCAAAAGTCAATTGGAAAATAATGGTAAACCTAAAGGTGAAATCATGCATTGTGTTTATCTTTTTGAGTGTGAGTGTTGATATTGATTCCGGAACTTAATTGATTGAACCATTGAGTGAATATGGAATAATTCTTTTTGTGATGGCATTTGAATACCTTTGTTGAGCCTGAACTTGTATTTGAAGCAAGTATAGTCAGCTTGAGATTCTTTGGTAATGGTGAGTCACAACTTGAATCTTTGAGTGCACAATTGATACTTGCACAAGTAAGTTGAGACTTTTTGTGTGCATTCATGATTGAGTCTTGTGTAGCACTGTTTGAGACATCCTTTTTGAACTGCTGAACTTGAGTTTTACTGAGGACAAGCAAAAGTTTAAGTTGGGGGTGTTGATGAGTCCTCAATTTGGACTAATTTAGGGCTTTATTTTGATAGATTTAGTGTCCTCAAATGCATATTTTGTCTCAATAATTGATGTAAATCCTTAAGTATCAGGTATTTAAGTTAAGAGACAAATCATGGACGTTATCAAGCAAAAAAGGAACAATGTGGCTGGAAGAACGAAGAAATGAAGGCTTGAGGATCGCCTAATGCGTTAGGCGAGTCGCCGAATGGCCTTTACCTCACCCAAATTTCCTGTGTGCTGATCCCTGAAGGAAAAGATCAAGTTGGCGATGAAATGGAGTAGTCGGTGCGTCGCTGAATAGTTCCGCGAAGCAACACCATATTGCCCAATGATTCAGAACATGAAGATGTTGAAGGCAAAAACTGAAAGGCGATGAACCAGACCAAACGGCGGATTGCCGAGTGCATCGGCGATCCCGACTAATTGTGTTGAGTGGTCCTTCGCCGCACAAATTTTCAAAAACTATAAATACCCATTTCAATTTGTAGCTTAGTATCAAGTTATAGCGAATTATTACTAATTTTTAGAATATTTTTAGTTTGAGTTCTTAGAGTTTTTGGGAGACATTTTCTTGAGCTTTGAAGGTTTTCATCTCCAAGATATTGGAAGTGGGCATTAAAGAATCTTCATCGTTGACGTGTTTAAAGACATTTTCTATCGTACCCATTTGATGGAAACACTTTTTGGTATCGATTTCTATCTCTTTTTCATGTCTAGCTAAAACCCCAATTGTTTGGGTGTGATTATGTGAATATGGGTTAAATTTATTGTTGCGTATTGCTCAGTGTTAGTCTATTTTCTATTAAATGTGATTTCGTTTTGTAGTTGTGTTTGAACTTAATGGAATTGTAGTTGTAAATATGATTTCATCTTAGTGTTTTTGGCTTACTCGAGAGAGAGGTTTTAAATCCAAAACTACTACATCAATAGCCTGTGGTTATTGGGTCGTCATGGGTTCAGCTTGAGAGAGTGAATCCTAGACTTTCTCCCACACATTCAGCTCGAGAGAGTGAATGGGCGAAGGCGAAAGATGTGCTTAATTGTTGCAACTCGGTGTTCGAGAGAAACTGAGTTGATTTGGGGTAAGTTGTTTGAGAGAAAATTTACCCCCACTAAAGTCTAGCTTAGTTACAAATGTTCAGCAATTTACTATAAATAGCATTTACCTGGTGGTTTATTTTATCCCATATTCCTATCACATTCCAAGAATCCCATCTCCCTATCTTGCATCTTTATATTTTTGCTATTTTTTTGTTTATTAGTTGAATACAAACCCCCCATTGATAATTGACATTTGTGACACTTATTGATTCAATATGTTTGTTTTTGCTAATGTTTATAGCTATGATTGATTAGAACTTAGTTTTACTTTTCTATTTAATGCTCGATTACTAACTACTCATTTGGGACTAAACCCTAACCCATTCGGTTGGGTGATATTACTACACGTGATCGTTGACACTTGAATTAGAAGTTGTTTTTTTTATTACGTCAAACATCACTAGTTTGTCTTATCTGTCAAGTAAGGAAGGCAAGGCTGCTATGCTGATAGGAGATATTGACATAGCAAGCCTGATGATCCATGTTCAACAGGTTGAGGAGAACAAGTTGATGGATAGAGAAGAGTTTAGAAACAAGAAGGCTAAGACATCAGGGAATGAGTCCGGGCAACAAAAAAGTAATGTGAACCAATCTTCTTTCCAACATAAGAAAAATAGACCTGCTCCATCATCTGCTAGTGCACCAACAATGAACAGAGGTGAGTTTGATAATCGAAATCCACAAAATTTTAGAGCTAGACATGGGGAGTCTCAATGTAGTGTGGCACAAGGAGGTTATGGGACTCCTGCATGTGCTAAATGTCGTAGGACCCACTCAAGATTGTGTCGTGATGGCTCCACTGGTTGCTTCAAGTGTTGTCAGAACGGTCACTTTATGAAAAAGTTTCCTAAGAACAGACAAGGTAATGGTAATGGGGACAATATAGTCCAATCTTCTTCGGTTGCTCCACCAGACAGATAAGCATCTAGAGGAGCTATTTCAGGGGCAGGCAAAGGGGCAAATTGTCTATATGCTATTACTAATCGCCAAGAGCAAGAGGAATCACCAGATGTTTTCACTGGTATGATCAAAGTCTTTAATTTTGATGTTTATGCTTCGCTAGATCTAGTAGAGAGTCTATCTTTTGTGACTCCTTATGTTGCGATGAATTTTGATGTTCTTCCTGAGAAACTTCTTGAGCCCTTTCAGTGTTTCTACAACTGTTGATGAGTCTATTCTAGTTGAGAGAGTCTATCGTGATTGTACCATTTCCATCAATCAAAGGAGCACCATGGCTGACTTAATTGAGTTAGATATGGTTAATTTTGATGTCATTCTAGGTATGGACTGACTTCATGCCTTTTATGCGTCAGTCAATTGTAGAATTCGAGTTGTTAAGTTCTAGTTTCCTAATGAGCTAGTTATAGACTAGGGAAGTTGTTCAGCATTGCCTAAGGGTCGTTTCATTTCGTACCTTAAGGCAAGAAAGGTAGTTTCCAAGGGGTGTGGCTATCACTTAGTCCGAGTTAATGACTCTAGTGTTGAGGCCCCTTCTAATCAGTCAATTCCAGTAGTAAGTGAGTTTCCAGAAGTCTTTCCAGATGATCTTCCTAAAGTCCCTCCTGAGAGAAAAATAGACTTCGGTATAAATAATCTTCCCGATTCTCGTCCTAGCTCTGTTCTGCCATATAGAATTGCAACAACAGAGTTGAAAGACTTAAAAGAGTAGTTGAAAGATATCCTTAAGAAGGGTTTTAAACGACCAAGTGTCTCATCTGGCTAAGTTCTCTATGTGTGAGTTCTGGCTTGAGTCTGTGGCATTCACAGGTCACATTGTGTCCCATGATGGAATTCGAGTTGACACTCGGAAAAAAAGGCACTACAGCTAGACCCACATCTCAAACAGATATTAGGAGTTTCTTGGGGTTGGCTAGATATTATAAAAGGTTTGTCGATGGGTTCTCATCTATTTCATCCCCTTTGACCAAGTTGACTCAGAAAGCAGTTAAGTTTCAATGGTCTGAAGCTTGTGAGAAAAGCTTTCAGGAATTGAAAAAACGGTTGACTACTACCCTAATATTGACCTTACCAGAGGGTACGCAAGGTCTTGTTGTGTATTCTGATGTGTCCAGGGTTGGACTTGGTTGTGTATTGATGCAAAATGGTAAATTTATAGCTTATGCCTCCACACACCTTAAGGTTGATAAGAAGAATTACCCAACCCATGATCCAGAGTTGGTTGTTGTAGTATTCGCTTTGAAAATATGGCGTCACTATCTTTATGGTGTTCATGTAGACGTATTCACCGATCACAAGAGTCTTCAACATGTGATTAGTCAAAAACAGCTTAATCTCAGACAGGGAAGGTGGTTGGAGTTACTCAAGGAATATGACATGAGTATTCTCGATCACCCAGGTAAGGCTAACGTTGTTGTTGATGCCTTACGGTGGTTTCCTATGAGTAGTACTTACCATGTTGATGAGGACAAGAAAGAGTTAGCAAAAGATGTGCATAGACTTGCACGATTAGGAGTTCGACTAATGAATTCCAGCGAAAGAGGAGTGATGGTGATGAGTGGGGCAGAATCATCATTAGTGTCTGAAGTGAAGGAGAAACAAGACCAAGATACTATTTTTCTTGAAGTAAAGGAAAATGCTCATAAGCAAAAAGAGATGACTTTTGAATATGGGGGAGATGGTGTATTTAGATATCAAGGTGGTTGTGTTTACCAAGAGTGGATGAACTCCAAGAGAGGATCATGGTGGAAGCTCATAAATCCAGCTATTCTATCCATCTGGGTTCCACAAATATGTATCGCGATTTGAGAGAAGTCTATTGATGGAGTAGTATGAAAAAGAAAATTGCAAAGTTCACTACTAAGTGCCCGAATTGTCAACAAGTTAAGGTAGAGCCCCAAAGGCCCGATGGTATGGCTCATAATATAGAGATTCCAGAATGGAAGTGAGAGTGATCAATATGGATTTCATTACTAGCCTACAGTGGTCTTGCAGGAAACATGATTCTTTTTGGGTGATTGTAGATCAAATGACAAAATCAGCCCACTTTTTGCCTGCAAAGACTACCCATTCAGCAGTGGACTATGCCAAATTATATCTTCAAGAGGTAGTTAGACTTCATGGATTCCAAGTGTCGATTATTTCAGATAGAGGTGCACAATTTACTTCACAATTCTGGAAGTCTTTCCATAAAGGTTTGGGTTAGATGGTGAACTTGAGTACTACTTTTCATCCTCAGACTAATGGTCAAGAAGAGCGCACAATTCAGACTTTAGAAGATATGTTGAGGTCTTATGTGATTTATTTTAAAGGTAATTGGGATGATCACTTACCTCTCATAGAGTTCGCTTTTAACAATAGTTACCATGCTAACATCTAGATGGCTTCTTAGGAAGCTCTTTATGGGAGAAGATGCAAATCTCCTATTGGATGGGTCGAGGTTGGTGAAGTGGGGTTGATAGGACCAGACTTAGTTCATCAATCTATGGAGAAAGAGAAATTTATTCAAGAAGGGTTGAAAACAACGCAGAGTCATTAGAAATCCCACACCGATGTTAGGAGAAGAGACTTACAGTTTGAAGTAGATGATTGGGTATACTTGAAGGTTTCACCCATGAAGGGTGTTATTAAGATTTGGTAAGAAAGGGAAGCTTAGTCCTCGGTATATTGGTCTTTACAGAATAATATCCAAGAGGATTGGTAATGTAACTTATGAATTAGAGCTAGCGTAAGAGTTAGCAAAAGTTCATTTGGTATTTCACATTTCCATGTTGAAGAATTATATGGGCGATCATTCACTGATTATACCGACTGAAGAATTGGTATTAAGGATAGCTTATCTTTTGAGGAGATTCCTGTTCAAAGTTTAGACCGCCACGTTCACAAGTTGAGAACCAAGGAGGTAGCATCACTCAAGGTCTTATGGAGAAATCAATTTGGTAAGGGAGCCACTTGGGAAACTGAGGAAGATATGAAGAAGAGATATTCACATCTCTTCGAATCCGGTGAAATCCCAAATTAAGGTACTAATCATTTCTTGGTAGTTATTTTAAGTTGGCTTGTTGTATTATGTATTGCTTGTTGGGTGCTTCAGTTGAATGTTAGATGTTACACCCTTAGTCTACTTAGAGTATTCTCATTCGAGGACGAATGTTCCCAAGGGGGAGATATTGTAATATCCTGCATTAGAAAGAATTAGAATTTGCAAGAAACAACTTTTGGAAAAAATAAATTTGGAAATTTTGGCAAGTTATGCTAAGTATGAGTTTTGGGTCAACTTCAAACGACCATAAATTTTAGTACATTAGGAGTTAGGTGGCCCATAAGATATCTAATAAATGGTCTTTGAATTATCTTTCCAACTCCACCGAGTTTGTTAATTTTCGAGCTCGTATGAGGGAGGTATGATCAATTGAAAATCTCCCTGTCAGTTAAGGAAAGTTACCCAAATTTAAGAGAGGTATTTTGGTCTTTTCCTTAACTAATTAACTTAAAACGTATTTTTGTAATATATAGGGGTCTAAACTGATTTGGATCAGTTTTGAGAGAAGTTCAAGAAGAGGAGAATAGGAGAAAAAGTCAATCGTTCGTCAAGTTCTTGAGGATTTTCGTTGCGGATTTCACCAAGGGTTTGATTCCTAACAGGTATGTTAGTTTACATAGCATTGGGTTCATTCACCCACGCGTCAACCATGATTCATTCAGCATAATTTTGTTCATGAAAGTAAAAGATTTGAGTTCTTGATGAGTTTTGTTGAAGTTTCCTTCATAATCTTGATTGTTGAGGTTTTGATGAGTTCTTGAGATAATATTATGAGTTTTAAAGGTTTTTTTTTAGTATAGTCTTGTACACTAATGTTGGGTAATTAAATCTAAGTGATTGGGGGAAGGAACTATTCGATTCTAGGTGAATTGGGGTTAGAAATCGAGTAACGAAATTCGTCAAATTTTTTGGAAAAAAGGGTGGGGATCCCCGCCACTCCGTGAGCCTCACATCAGTGTCTGTAGTTTGGGCTCTGGGGAGCCGGGCTACTCAGTGCGCCCAATCCCAGACTTTGTAGTTCAGGATTTGGCGCTCTGCGCCAATAGTACGCCAGGGTCGCCATGTCCTCTACCCTTTCCCACTTCTTTCCATTAGAGTTTCCTCAAATCATACCAATGCTTTCTAGTTGATTTCTACACTCTAAGGTACGTCTAAACATCAGGAGATCATCCCTAACATGAGATAGTAATCCTTGAATGTATATTAAAATTCAAGTTAGAACTAATAGGCAAGTATGGAGAGTTCTTCGTGGCTTTTCAAAAACTCTTTTACAATTATTTTAAAAAAAAATTAAGACTTAAGCATTGAGTTTGAGAAAATGTAGAGCTGAGTTCATTTTCTTCAAAATGATATATAGGAACTAACTATTCCCAAGAGTAAATGTTTTCACATTTAAGATGAGAGGTAACATCGATTTCCGAAAGAGTTTTCATAAGCAGTTCAGAGTACCATCTCTTTTAAGAGATAGAATTTGAGTTATAATCTCAAACCACAGAAAAGTTATGTTTTAAAACATATGATCTAGTTACATTTTGGGAGTATTATTGAGCACCAATATGGGGACAAGTTGAGATAACTCAAAGTCTTCATAAACCGTGTAGCCAACAGTGGTAGAAATGGTCATACTTTTTAGATGATTCTCTAGTGCTTTTTCGCATAGACTAGTGGATCCACTTAGTAGTAGGTTTAAAACACCGACAAAGTATAGGACGGCCTTTGCAGCGTGACACAAGAATTTGTATCAGCACATACATCATAATGATGGTTGTCAGTTAGAGAATCTCCCACAGAGTGTTACATTTTCATATACAAAGCTAAGTTACTATTGTGTCTTTCAATACATTGTGTTGTTATCTACATGTTTTAAAGCTTTTCTTTATGTTGTATCCTTATTACTTCTTTATATTTATATGAGATGAGTTGAGTTGATACGAAGTCAGTTTCTTATGTTCCCTTACAAGCTTATGTCTTGTTTTAGAATTCCCCTCACATGCTCGTACACTCTATGTACTGACGCCATTTGGCCAGCATATTTTATGATGCAGATACAGGTAACCAGGATCAACATCCAGCAGTTTGTTGATCCAGTTGAGCTGCAGAGTTGTTGGTGAGCCTCCTTGCTTTCAGAGGATCCCTTTTTAATTGCTTTATCAGTGTAGTTTGTTAGGATGTTGTAGGTCTTGTCCCAACATCCATCTCAGTTATTAGAGGCTTCATAGACA
Organism: Solanum raphanifolium; assembly: GCA_036250405.1. Classification (NCBI taxonomy): domain Eukaryota; kingdom Viridiplantae; phylum Streptophyta; class Magnoliopsida; order Solanales; family Solanaceae; genus Solanum; species Solanum raphanifolium. The sequence continues at coordinate 52,291 of JAJOOE010004651.1, forward strand.
TTTAGATATTATTATTTTATGAGTCTTTCATTTTCATTCAGTTATGTTGAGATTTGAGTTACCAGTTTGGCTAGTTGAATGTTTATTTATAAAACAATCTAAGTTATCATTGAGTTACAATTTAATTTTAAAGTTCTTTTATTATGAGTAAGTCTTCCACTAACAGTTAAGTTAGGCCAAGGGTTCGATTGGGGCCATCAATGATTCTCGAGTGAAGTCAACCAAGCTTCCAAAAGGATTTATGGACATTGTAATGCTACACGATACTCTAGCAGGGATCCTTATCTACATGGATGACATGTAACAAGAAGGACATTTCCTAGCACCTCAGTTTGACCCAAAGCTCAAGATGAGGCTCAATTTTAGCCAAGATAGGGGCATAGGGTGTTAAGACCCCATATGCGCATTATGCTGATGCGACTCCCCATTTATTTGTTCAACTAGCTCTTACTTTTTCCCCAACTAAGACAACTAGGCTAGCTATGTCTTTTAAGGAGTAGAGAATGTTAGGGAATCTATAGGGTTGGGTCTTGTCTTCTTTATAGGTGTTGCGAGAAAGGATTCCCACGAGCTTCTCATGAGGTGTAAGGAAAGGTTACATAAACTTTGGTTAGTGGAGTCTTATTTGGTAGATTACACTATTTTTCATCTAGATAGGTCAGCAAAGCAATGGTGGAGGTCCTACCCTGATTGAAGACCAGCCGAGTCACATTTGATTACTTTAGCTTAGTTCTTGAGGGATTTCTTTAAGAAGTACGTACCTCAAAGCTCGAGGGAGCGATTGGGGATGAGTTTATAGACTTGAATAATTTATCATGGTTAGTTGCATAGAATGAGACCTGATTCCATGGGTGGGCTAGACATGCAACTATGCTTATGATGATAGAACATGAAACACACTACATTGAGGGGATTCATCATGAGGCCTTTGGAACCATCAACAAAAGACCCATCTCTTAGGGTAATTTTAGCAGGTCTCAGTCTCGTTGTAGAGGGTTTAAGGGCAGAGGTTAACTAAGGCAGCTTCAGCTTGGTAGTCTGGTTCATAAATCTTATCAACTACAAATGGTGGCACTACTATGAGTTCTATTAGTCTATTGGTTCAAACTTCTAAGGGTTCACAATTAGGGTATCATGGATGAGATGACCATACAATTCTAGGCAAGTCTTCTTTGTAGGTCACTTTTGTTAAGGGCTTTTATGAGCCTGGTGAGTTTGGGCACTTTCTAGAGTGTGTTGTAGGGGACCCACCTTTCAAATGGAAGAGCCAATAGGGTTCATAGGTTCAGACCCTTAAGGCTCTAGTGTAATTGACAAGATTTAGGGATCAACGTTGCTGGGGTAGTCCATAGGTAGGCATGTTTGGTGGTTGAGGTGGAGATGTACATATTCTTTTAAAAGGAGGCAAGAGACGTAGTCACCAAATGTTTTTATCACAAGTATGCTCTCTGTCTCCCATCATCCTGCATATGCCTTATTTGATTTTGGTCTACAAATTTAGTTGTGTCTTCTTAATTTGCTATGACATTAGAGTTATCTTGTGAGCCGATGCTTATGTCTATGCATGAAGTTACCCATTAGGTGATTTTTTAGTAGTATATAGATCTGATGTAGTGACAAACTTTATGTATGATACATAGGTTGGACGTATTGTGTTAGATATGGTTGATTTCGACATGATTCTATGCATGGACTAGTTGTCTCATTATCTTACGGGCTTGGGTAGCTTCTCCAAGTCTGTTACTTTGTGCATGCCTAATATTCTCTCTCTTGTGTTGACCAGTATTTTCAAGCATATGCCAAGAAGTGTTATCTCTTTTCTAATGGTGCGACGGTTAATAGAGAAGGGGTCTCAACCTTATCTTGCGTATCTCTGTATACTAGTGCCAACATCCTTCCCATAAGATCAGTCTTGTGGTTTTACTATTTGCTTATGCTTTTCCTATCGATCTACCTGGTCTTCTTCTTGATTGTGATATTTTATTTATGTATTGACATTGAGCCAGACACATAGAAAGTTTTTATTCTACCATACCAAATGGATCTAGTTGAGTTGAGAGAGATTAAGGAGCAAATCCAGGACCTCTTTGTCAAGGGGTTCATTATACTGACTGTATCTCTTTAGGGTTATCCTGCCCTATACATGAATAAGAAGGATGCTACCTTGTGTAGGTGCATTGACTATGTACATGTGGACAAGGTGACCATCAAGATACATACCGCAGATTGATGACTTATTTGACCAACTTCAGAATGCAGTGTAACACCCCAGAAATTCTATGACTTAAGTTAAAGCCTCACCTTATGAATAATGACGTAAAAATAGTCAAAATTATGTTTCTAAACCTAAAGTAATTCAATTGACTTGGTTTGGAAGAGTAAAAGTCTAAACGTCAAGAAACGACCACGACGTTCGGAAACTAGAAAAGAGTGTGTTCTAGTGTGTCCTTAGGTTTTGGGCAGGTTTGGGAGTGTCGTATGATGGTATAATCTCGTAAAAAGGTTTAAATTAGGTAAATATATGTTTAGGGTCCAAACATCCAGGTACGACCCCCCAAGGACAACCCTAGGGGTCTTTGAGGAGGACCCAAAAGCTGTCAAAATTGCAGCAAACGACGAAACCAAGACTCATGGCCAGTAGACTGGTCTACGGATCGTAAGTCATGGTCGTGAGCCCATATTTGGTCGTGGGAGACTTGGTCCCCAAAAGGGAGCCTCAGTACCAAACGACGGATGACCAGTAGGATTAGTAACTCTACCTACGGTCCGTAGGTGGATGGTCATAAGTCCTGGCAGTTTTTAAGTTTTAGTTTTTAGTTTAAGGGTCATAGTTTTAGTTAGTTATTTAATTAAGGGTTAAGAGGGGTGGTTAGTTAAATAATTACCATTCTAAACTTAACTATAAGACCCTAACCCTAAGACTTTAACTCACACAACTGAACTCACAAGTCAAACTCATTCTTCCTCAAAACTCTCTCAACTAAGAACCCCATTGAAGAAGAAGACCAAGGTTCATCTAGGGCAGCAAGGTTTCGATTTTTCTCCATTAGTTCTCAAGGAATTAACCAAGGTATGGTTGCTTATCACTCTTGGGATTCCTTTCCCCAAGAGGCTCCTTCAAGATGAATTTCAAAATCTCCAAATTTCTAAGTTTCAATCCAAAAACATGGGTCTTCTTTCTAAAGTGAAATTCATGTCATAAACTGACTTTGATTGATGTTATATGAACCATTATGAATGAATTTATGTTGTATTGGTGGTTTCTTGAAGGATTCAGCATGAGACCCATGTTTCTCCTTCTTTTCCTAATTCTAACCCTAGTTTGTGTTGAGTATTGATTGAAGGCTATGAATTGAATGTGATGTTATGTAATTCATGTTTGTATGATGATTCTACCCTAGGTTATGTATAATTTCTATGAAATTAGGGTTGAGTCTTTGAATGAAGCCTTGAAGGCTATGAAGGGAATATGTCAATTGCTTATATTGATGTTGATTATGTTATTACTTCATGAATTACCTTATATTATGTATTGGTTATGAATTGATGGGCAATTGAAGTATTAATGTCCCATGAAGGGCAAGAAGGTATGAAGGTTGGTTCTTCTTTGAACTCAAGTATGAAAGGTGAATTACTTAGATTGTAATGATGCTATACGTTATGTGTTGTTGTGGTGTTGATGACCTAGTTTCCTCATCCTTAACCCTCTACAGTTAAAGCTATGAAGTATGTATGTATGTTATGGTATGATTGCTATATGATTGAAAGGTAGTTCTTATGATTATAATGTAATGTAAAGTAAAAGGTTTACTCACTTGCTGAGTGTTTCTAAAGTGAAAGGATTGTTACTCACTTATGAGTACATATGAGCTATTATGGTAAGATGTCTACATACGAGTCTAGTAAAGGCTAATGTGCACTTATGTGATGACTAAAGATGATTACAAAAGGGAATTAGATGCTTAGCACTGAAAGGGCATGTAAATGAGATGGGGGTCTCACGTTTAGTAAGTCCGACTCCCCACTTGGGTTTCCTCATGTTTATCAAGTCCGGATTACCCACGGTATGTGTTGTCTCATGAGATTGAAACCTCCACGTTTAGTAAGTTAGGGTTTCTAAAAGCAATCTCCTTGACCCTTAACTATGTGCCCACATAGGACTCTAGCTTAGTGGATCCACCTAGATAGCTATGTATGAATGGTTACACCTTAGGCAATTGTTAACCCTCTCTTTTCGGTGTGGGAGTAGAACACCGGATTCCATGTAGCTCTCATGGTCTATGCCGGTTATTGCAATATTTCCCTAATGTAAAAGTAAATGAAAGTATGAAAGGTGTGAACTCTTACTAGAGCATTCTTAAGGGTTTCTACATAGTGTAAGGGAGGGTATAGGACTTCCCTTGCCCATTGCACTTGTGGGATCCTAAGGGATGGTTGTAGTAGTGTTCTCTTATGATTATGATGGTTATTACTTATGTATGTTGAAGCTATGTGATGTATGATCTTTATGAATATGGTAAGTTATGATGAAATATGATCTTATGAAGGTATGCATGAAGTAGGTTGCTTAATGTGATACTCGGCTTTGAATAGGGTTATGGGGTTCTATTATTTGCATTGCACTAGTATTTCTTGGGTTGTCTACATGTTGGGATGATATTATGTTGGTTTGGACTATGATGCTTACTTTGTGTGCATATTGGATTTACTTGGTAAAAAGCATGTTTTGACTAAATGTCATTTTATGCATGTTTCAATGGGTTTTATGCATAGTAGCCATACTTAGTACGCGTGTTGTACTAACCCATATTTTCTCCCTTTTCCCCAAACTTTTAGGTTCGGGCCGTTGATGATTCAAGCTTACTTCTCAAGACACTTGGAGTTGCTTCCCCAAGTTGGTGAGTCCTCAAGTCCGAGGACAAGACCCTATGATCTAGCTTCTATGTTTAGTTCTTTGCTTATGTGAAAGACATTGTTGTACTTTCCTATTTCAAAACTTCTTATTGATGTAAGGGCTAAGTCCCATTTTCAATACTCCTATGTCTAGATGGTACATTGTGACGAATTTAGACTCTATTTTTCATATATGAGGTGAAGTTGAAGTTCCAAAGTAAAAGTTTTAAGTTTTCCGCAATTTTATTCTATGATACATGCTATGACGAATGCTAAGGGCTTGTATAAAACCTCTTCGAGGTCGATTACGCCGGTAACGACTAATGGGTGCTCTCGGGTCGTTACATGCAGTGACCTTCTCAAAGATAGATTTGAGATCAGGCTATGATTAATAACTTTTCAAAGACACTTCATCCAATTATAAGAGTCAACGATCGTAAATCAGTATAATAACCCAACGAAATGAGTTGGGGTCAAATCCCACAAAGAGTGGTACGTGTTTAAGATCCAATAGCAAAGTAGGAATATGTTCAAGTCAATCATAGGGATAGATATTATTGAAGAAAAACATAATTCAAATTAGGGGGTGACACTATTGTGAAATAACCAGGGGGTTTTGGTTTTAACTATCAGCTACACCAACAGCAAATAACAAGAAATAGATAATAACGAGACGGGTTCTTGGGATGTGATTCGATTATAGGCTAACAAATGGGTAATTGCAACAGTTAGTAAATAGTTGTAAATCAGTGAATAAGCTAGACTTTGGTGGGGATAAACTTTCTCTCGAACAGTTTACTCCGAATCAAATAGGTTTCTCTCGAACACCAACAAGGAAGCAATTAAGAATAACCTACGCTTTAGTCCATTCACTCTCTCGAGCTGAATGTATGGAAAAGGATTTAGGATTCACTCTCTCGAGCTGAACCCATGACAACCTAATAAACACAGACCATCAATTCATTAATCTTGGTTTTAAAACCTCTTTCTCAAGCAAGCCAAAAACACGAAGGTAGAACCGCATTTGCAACTACAATCCTTTCATTTTAACAACAATTACTGATTGAAATCACTTTTAAACATCATTTAAACTATCAATTAGCAATACCCATAAGTTAAATCAGCCCATAATCACATAATCACACCCCCAAGAATTGGAGCTTTAGCTAGACATCATAAAAAGATAGAAATCGTTACCAAATTGTTTTTCCATCAACTGGGTAAGATTAATTTCATCATTATAAAGGTCCAAATTGAAGAATCTCAAAGACCCACTTCCAATTTCTCAAATATGGAAAACTTCAATTCTTCAAAGCTAAGGATATTTCGTCTCAAACTCTAATGAATGTTCACAATAAAATTTGATTGATGAAGAGATCAAAGGTATAATGCTTGAAAAATTATTTATAGTGGCCAAAAATATGATGCGAAGGACCAATCGGCGCAGTAAGTCGGGATCACCGATCAACTCGGCGATCCGCCCTTTGGTTAGTTCCATCCCCTTTTTGCTTTTTCCTTCAGCATCCTCGAGTTCTATAACTTTGGGCGATCCAACACTGCATTGCGGAACCACTCGGCGACACATCGACAGCTTCTTTCTCTCACCGACTTGATTTAATCCTATGGGGCTTGGCACACTGGAACTTTACGTGAGATATTAGCCATTCGGCGACTCCCCCAATGGATTAAGCGATCAACAAGCCTTCTTTTCTTCGTTCATTTAGCTGCCTTGATCCGTTTTGCCAATTAGTGTCCATGCTTTGTTCCTCACTCCAAATACCTGGAAATCAATGATTTTACATCAGTTATTGGCACAAAATAAGCATTTGAGGACACCAAATCTATCCAAATAAATCCCTAAATGAGTCCAATTCGTGGACTCATCAACACCCCCAACTTAAACTTTTGCTTGTCCTCAAGTAAAACTCAAGATGAGCAGTTAAAAAGGATGTCTCAAACAGTGCTACACACGACTCAATCATGAATGCACACAAAAAGACTCAACTTACTCATGCAAGGATCAATTGTGCACTCAATGATTCAAGTTGTGACTCACCATTATCAAAGATTCTCAAGTTCACAATACTTGCTTCAAATGCAAAGTCAAGCTCAACAAAGGTACTCACATCCCCTCACACAAAAAGTGATTCCATATTCACACACAATGGTTCAACAATTTAAAGCTTCGGAATCACCATCAACACTCACACTCAAAAAGATGAACACATCCATGACTCCACCCATAGGTTTTCCCTTATTTTTCAACCAACACTTGTTTCAGCTCATCAAGATCACAAATGTCTTTTCAAGGCTTGTAACGGAACTGAGTGTAAAGGTATGGTCATTTAGGCTCAGTGGCTGATATCCTGATGTAAAGTTGTATAAACAACACTTCCTTCCCTTTTCTTCATCATTCTCATTCATGCTCAAAAGTCACCCCATTATTCATTTTCCATGAAATACCGGACATCCCATTTTCTTTGCACTTTCACAACTTTATTTCAAAAAAAATTATTCTTTTTCTTTTTCAATTTTCTTTTCTTTTTCTCTTTTTTTTTTATATGGAGGGGTTCCATCTTTTACAATACCATGGGTCAAAGGGGACTTCTTTGCATTTCTTGATTTACCTTCTCTTTTCACCACACCCTCAACTTAGGCTTTTGGCCTAAATTGGCTATTTGAACAAACCACAAATCATGAGGATTATGGGTAATGGATAAAGAAAGGTCACAATTTCATCAAGTTTCTTCCAAGAAAAGGCTAAGGCTCAAAGGGTGTTCAAGCAAAGGTCACACACTCACGAGGTTGGCTACGAAAGAGGTATAATGTCAACTTGTTTCACATTCTTCAAAGTTGCCTAAGATCATTTCAAGAGATTGCATCACTTAGTCAACCGGACCAACGGGGTAAATTCTTGGTGTCATCACACACGGTTAACGGTAAGCTCATCACATGAGGTATTGGCACCAATACCGAATAAGACTCCACACTTTCGCTAGTGTGCAATGCTCATCACAAGAGACTCATTCAAAAACCGGCTAGTCACAACGAGATGCAAAAAGTTCACATATTGTCTATGCAACTTCATTTGGCCTCATCGTAGCCGCACATTCATTCTTGTTCGATTATGAGCACTATTAAAGTCATCGATTTTCATCAAGACCGATACTCAAATTTGCAAGTGAACAGCTACATTCAAGTAAGATCAAGAGGTGGCACAAGATTTTTGGAAGGGTAAAAAAATAATTTACAATTAAAATAAGGAGCCACAAGCTCAACCATCCACAAAAATAGTGCTAAACACAATTTATAGTTCAAAAACTCAATACATAAACAGAACAATACTCACAAAAAGTGGGCCTCACCCCACCACAAATAAAATAATTTGTCCTCAAATGCAAAAAAACATATCCAAAAGTTAACTTAAAGTAAGACAGAGTGGGAGGTAAAAATGGACCTTGTCTAAATAATCGCTCCGTTTGTTGGGGATTCAGTGCCCGGGGTCACATCAACAGTACCACCAGCTCCACTAGAGTCAGCCGGAAGCATATCTGCCAAAGAAGTCTGCAAAGCTGCATCTACCATATCCTTATCAGTCTCTATAAGGCCCTCGTAAGAGACTTCCTCAGCAACCCCAAGCATCTCAACGGCCTCCTCAACTCTAACATCATCTCTAGTGGTAGCCGAAGGCATGTCTGGCTCAATTGTCACATCTGGGATCTCCACCATCCCAAAAATCATTGACAGGTCGTTGGACTTCATCTGGTCCACATCTCTCCTCAGCGCAGCATTAACAGTCTTTAGAGTCGTCACCTCCTCAATGGCCCCTTTGCCACGCTCACACACTACTATCCTAGCCTAAAGAACATCAATGGTAGCACTCAAGGGTGTCACAGCATCAGCAAGGGCTATCTGGATCATGCCCGCAATGAAGACCTCAAGTCTGGCAGCACGGCGATCAGCAGAATGGGCTAGTTGCCCAATCTGCAGTAATGAAGCCTGAGTGATTGGGGGCCGGGAGGTAGCAACAGCAACAGTACCATATCTGGGGGCAATGGAGCAGTAAAGGAACTGGGAGTATCAGAAGGGACTACAGTAGAAATACCTGAAGGCCCAGGAACCAGAGTAGGCAAAGATGCCTCTTCAGGTATCGAATCAATGTCCACCTCCGAAGATGTATCCACCAGAGCTTCCCTCTTCCTGTCGGCCTCCTCTCAAGTGTACTCATCCTCAATACGCTAGATGTCAGTGGAGGATGAAGGGGTAACCTCAAAGTCTATAGTAGCATCCCGAGGAACTCCAGCACAACTCTGTGATCAGCACCAGGAAAGAAAGGGAGTTCTTCCTCTGTTTGACCCTCATCGCCATATCTTGCTCTATGAGGAGTCCCAGGTTGATGCTCCTCTGGGATATGATCGACCCAAGGAAGGTTGCCTTAAGGTGGTGGAGGATTGACTCATTCTGGAATGGCATGATAGTGCTGCTAATAAAGACAAATCAGAACCGAGTAGCAATAATTCAGATCCCTCTTCTCGATGGGGACCCCTGCCTCGATCCACCTTGGGGTGTCATCGCAAATCAGCGGAGCAAGCCAGCCCTTCAAGTCATCCAAGGACTGAGTAGTAGGCAAGCCCTCATATGCCATTGTAGCTCCTAGACCCCTGTGAAGTACCGTATTAATGGACTCGCTACTGCACCTGACTTCCTCTCCCCAGACCATGACCGACTTAACCGGTCTGAATGTGCTGGCTTTTTTCTTCCCCTTTTGCACCAGCTCTCTGTATGCTGTATAGAACTCCCGAACCCATGTAGGAATGTAGGAGCCTCGGGGTCTGGTGAACTAATCAAACCGGTGGAAATGGAAGGTGTCTCTCATTGTCGAATATCTGCCCTCTAGGCCCTCCGTGGACAACAACTTCTCCTCGAGGATAGTCCGCAACCCACCAGCTTTTAATCTATTAAGGAGTCGGGCATGATGAAGTACTGGTGGCAATGGAACCACAGCAGGTGTCGGACATGGCATTGTATCTGCTGGAGAAGAGACTGCTGGGACTCTAGCAGAGTCAGGATGAAATTTAGCACGGATGTCTACTCTCCGGGATTGTAAGGGCTGGTCATCTTCCTGCTCAGATAACACAGCTTGGGAGTTATGGGACTCTCCCTTATTACCGGAGTTTCTCACCGGAGTCTGAGATATGGGCCCCTTGACCTTGCCTTTCCCTCCCTTTTTTGGAGTATTGGCTTCTCCTTCTTTTATAGTTATACCCTGTGAACTTTTACGGGAAGACATATCAATGTTGGTTATTGCCATATCTGAAAAACATTAAAAAAATTTAGAAATAATTCAAGCAAAAGCACAGAAGAGAAGAGATGCAGACAGACTCACCGATCACTTTGGCGAGTTGCCCGATCACTTTGGCGAGCCAGATCGGGCTCGCCTAAAGGATTGGCTTAAGAATTCCAAGAAACAAGGCATGTCGGTGATAAGAAGGGCCTTTCGGAAAATCGCCGACAACCTTTGGTGAGCAAGGACTAGCCCGCCGAAAATTACAATGCATTTAAAGGATTAGGGGCTCAGACAAAGACGAATAAGAAAGACATTCGGCAAGTCACTGAGTGCACTCGGCGAACTCAGGCTTCTCGCCAAAAGTTACAGAACCTAACTCAAGATTAAGCATGAATTTAAAGACGATAAAGGATGATTCGGTGAACCGCAGAGTGGTTCGGTGAGCTCGACCCAGCTCGCAAAACAACCCAACATGCCTACTTTCAACCCAACTTCCCAAATTCAACCCCACAGTCCCCGAGAACAAAATCAAACTATGCACTATATCAATTAAACTAAGACCCATACTACCCATGCCCCCGAGATATTCAGACTTCTCCCGGTTTGGCCAAACTATTCCATTTGACGACTTTTACCCTTACGAATGACGTCAACCACTCCATCATTGGAACAATTACATCATCTGGCACAAATGCGGGTCACTCAGACTTCACCCGACTAGACCCAACAACATGCAAGCACAACCCCACAATTTTAATCATTTTTAAGCAAGAAAAAAATAGGGAATTTAACATTAAAGGTATTATGAGCAAGATATTAGAATTAAAATACGCATACACGCATACAATCAGTATAAGAGAGGCCCATCACACATCACTAAGATAAAAGTCATTGCAAAACAGTAAAAATAGCTAAATATATATTCGAGGTTCGTTTAACCAACTGTTGAAGCTGAATAAACAGGTTGTAAAGCTAGGCAGCAACGATATCCAACTCCGAACACAGATTTGACTACTAAAGTACGGTAAAAACGCAAAAAATATAGAATACTATAGTGCGGGTGTGAGTTTGGTCAGTTGAAAAATGAGAAAATGTGAAAGATTTTTGAACTTTTTAACTTATGGCCTTTGAAAACCGTCTAGTTCTTGCACTTTTGGCGCCATAAGTTTTGCTCACCGACCCGCTCGGTGACATGGCGAGTGGGCACTTACCTCGCCGAGTTTTATAGGACCTCCAGTTAATGTGGGGGTCCAAACAGCAGAATAAGTCGTGATCGCCGATATGCTCTTGGGCGCTCTGAGTTTTACAAACTATAATTTCAAAATGTCTTGAGTCCAACGGCAGTCAACATCGGGCTCGTCGACCTCTTCGGCGAGTCACCGGCAGGACCTTTAGCTCACCAACCTGCACTTTTCAAACACATTCTACACTTCAACCTACAAAATCAACGCACGATTATTTATGAAACAAAAATAAAGCGATAAACACTTAGGTTGCCTCCCAAGAAGTGCCTTAGTTAACATTATGGTACGACGCAAGTCCCCTCTGAAATTCCATTTGTGGGGTTTGCCTCATTTTCATAAGGCAACCCTTCTGCTTGCTTTGGGTAGAGACAATACAAAACTTGTTCCATTTGGAACTCTAGTAGCTGAATGAACATGGATTGAGAAATGGTCATCTGATTCAACATTAAGAAATTCTCTCTTATCTCCTTCAACACTCAGTCGTGCACTTCGACTTTGTGTAGGCTGAGTGAGAGGATCTATTCAATTTGCCCACCCTCTTGTTTCTTCGTATATCGATGCGAGTGAGGGGGGTTTTACCTGTCCTTCTTTTTGGACACTACCTCCAATTCCATGACTTTCTTGGCTAAGATATCCAGTTGAGTCAACAATGTGGCAAATTCTTGGTCTTTTTGTGTCTCATTGTTGGTCTTAGCCATGAGATCAAGGAGTTGCGTTGTTATTGCATAAGGTAGTCAGATGAGATCACCTGGAGAAATTTGGTCAGCCACTATTCTATTTTTGGGGCCAAGACCCCTGTAGAGGCATTTCAAAAGCATCTTATCCAGAATTCCATTAGTTGGGCATTGTTGCACTAAGGTCTTGAATCTTTGCGACAACTCATGAATTGAATCACCCTTCAATTGTCTAAAACTTAGCATATTATCCCTAAGAATCATCATCCTCAAGGGAGAGAGGTCCATTGGTTTACCGTTTCTACAAAACCTGCTCCTTTATTCTGTGCTAAATAAGCAATACGAAAACCAAAACTGAAAAATAAGTAGATTCAACTGTAACTAACAAGAACAAAATTCAACTTAACTAAAGAATCTTAACCAACACCACTCCTCCGCAGCGTCGCCATTTTGATAAATAATGTTTCAAAGACACTTCATCCAATTCTAAGCGTCTATGACCGTAAATCAGTATAATAGCCTAACTAAATAAGTTGGAGTTGAATCCCACAGGAATTGGTATATGTTTGAGATTCAATAGAAAAGTATGAATATGTTCAAGTCAATCATAGGGATAGACATTATTGAAGAAAAACATAATTCAAATTAGGGGGTGACACGAGTGTCAAATAATGGGGTAGGCGGGTTTGGTTTTTACTATCACCAACACCAACATTAAATAACAAGAAATAAACAATAATGGAACGGGTTCTTAGGATGTGATTTTATTATAGGCTAATATAGACAAATGGGTAATTGCAACTGTTAGCAAATAGCTGTAAATCAGTGAATAAGCTAAACTTTAGTTGGGATAAACTTTCTCTCGAACAATTTACCCCGAATCAAGTTGGTTTCTCTCTAACACCAACAAGCAAGCAATTAAGAATAGCCTACGGTTTAGTCCATTCACTCTCTCGAGCTGAATGTGTGGAAAAGGATTTAGGATTCACTCTCTCAAGCTGAACCCGTGACATCCTAATACCCACAGACCATCAATTCAGTAATCTTGGTTTTAAAACCTCTCTCTCGAGCAAGCCAAAAATACGAAGGTAGAACTGCATTTGCAACTACAATCCTTTAATTTTAACCATAATTACTTATTCAAAGCACTTCTAAGCATCATTTAAACTATCAATTAGAAATACCCATAAGCTAAATCAGCCCATAATCACACCCCAAGAATTGAGGTTTGAGCTAGACATCATAAAATGATAGAAATCGTTACCAAATTGTTTTTCCATCAACTGGGTAAGATTAATTTCTTCTTTACAACGGTCCAAATTGAAGAATTTCAAAGACCCACTTCCAATATCTCAAAAATGGAAAACTTCAATTCTTCAAAGCTAAGGAAATTTTGTCTCAAACTCTAATGAATGTTTAGAATAAAATTTGATTGATGAAAAGATCAAAGATATAATGTTTGAAAAATTATTTATAGTCGCCAAAAATATATTGTGAAGGACCAATCAAAGCAGTAGGTTGGCCTCATCGTAGCCACACATTCATTTTTGTTCATTTATGAGCACTATTCAAGTCATCTTTTTTCATCAAGACCGATACTCAAATTTGCAAGTGAACAATCACATTCAAACACAATCAAGAGGTGGCACAAAATTTTCCGAAGGGTCCAAAAATCATTCACAATTAAAACAAGGAGCCACAACTCAACTATCCACAAAAATAGTGCTAAACACATTTTATAGTTTAAAAACTCAATATATTAAGAAAACTATACTCATAAAAGGTGCGCCTCACCCCACCACAAGACAAAAGCAATTTGTCCTCAAATGTAAGAAAATATCCAAAAGTCAATAAAAATAAGACAGAGAGGGAGGTAAAAATGGATCATGTCTAAATAGTCGCTCCGTTTGTCAGGATATCAGTGTCCGGGGTCACATCAATAGTACCACCAGCTCCACTAGGGTCAGCCACAGGCGTATCTGCCAAAGAAGTCTACACAACTGCATCTACCATGGCCTCCTCAGTCTCTATAAGGCCCTCGTAAGTGAGTTCCTCAGCAACCCCAAGCATCTCCTCATCTGTCTCTGCCACAAACTCAGGATTAGCAGCCTCCTCAACTCTAGCATCATCTCTGGTGGTGGCCAGAGGCATGTCTGGCTCAACTGGTACATCTGGGATCTCCACCGTCCCGAAAATCATAGACATGTCTCTAGACTTCAGCTAGTCTATATCTCTCCTCAATGCAGCAATAACGTCCTTTAGAGCCATCACCTCCTCGATGGCCCCTTGGCTATGCTCGCACACCGCTATCCTAGCCACAAGGGCATCAATGGTAGCACTCAAGGGTGTCACAGCATCAGCAAGGGTTGTCAAGATCATACGCAGAATGGAGGCCTCAAGTCTAGCGGTATGGTGATCAATAGAATGGCTAGCTGCCCTATCCGCAGTAATGAAGCTTGAGTGAGTGGGGGCCGGGAGGTAGCCGTAGCAGTACCAGATCTGGGGGAATGGAGCAGTAGAGGAACTGGGAGTATCAGAAGGGACATCACTAGAAGTACCTGAAGGCCTAGGGGCTGGAGTAGGCAAAGATACCTCTGCAGGTATCGAATCAATTTTCACCTCCGGAGATGTTTTCACCAAAGTTTCTCTCCTCCTGTCGGCCTCCTCCCGAGTGTACTGAGCCTCAATACACCAGATGTCAGTGGAGGATGAAGGGGTAACCTCAAAGTCTCTAGTAGTATCCTGAGGAACTCCAGTACACCAGCACAACACAGTGATCAGCACCGGGAATGGAAGGGAGGTCTGCTTCTGTTTGGCCCACATTCCCATCTATTGCTCTATGAGGAGTCCCAACTTAATGCTCCTCCGGGATATGATCGACCCAAGGCAGGTTGCCTTAGGGTGGCGGAAGATTGACTCATTCTGGGATGGCATAATGGTGCTGCTAATAAGGCCAAACCAGAACCGAGCAGTAATAATTCAGATCCCTCTTCTCGATTGAGACCCCTACCTCGATCCACTTCGGGGTGGTATCGAAAATCAACGGAGCAAGCCATCCCTTCAATTCATCCAAGGACTGAGTAGTATAAAAGCCCTCATATGCCACTGCAGCTCCTAGACCCCTGTTAAGTGCAGTATTAATTTACTCGCTACCACACCTGACTTCTTTTCCCCGGACCATGACCGACATAATCGGTTGAATGCACTGGCCTTCTTCTTCTCCTTTTGCAGTAGCTTTCTGTATGCTGTATAGAACTCCCGAACCCATGTAGGAATGTAGGGGCCTCGGGGCCTGGTGAACTGATCAAACTTGTGGAAATAGAGGGTGTCGCTAACTGTGGAATATATGCCCTCTAGGCCCTCCGTGGACAACAACTTCCGCTCGAGGATAGTCCGCAACCCATTAGCTTTTAATCTATTAAGGAGTCAGGGAGGAGGAACTACTGGTGGCAATGGAGCCATAGGAGGTGCCGGGGCTGGCATTGTATCTGCCAGAGAAGAGGCTATTGGGACTCTAGCTGAGTCAGGATGAAATCTAGCACGGATCTGTACTTTCTGGGATTGTAATGGCTAGTCATCTTCTGGCTCAAATAACATAGCTTGGGAGTTACGGCCCTCTCCCTCACTGTAGGAGTTGCTCACCGGAGTCTCAGATACGGTCCCCTTGCCCATGCCTTTTTCTCCCTTTTTAGGAGGGTTGGCTCCTTCTTCATTTATAGTTATACCCCATGCACTTTTACGGCGCAGCATATCAATGTTGGTTCTTGCCATATTTGCAAAACATTAGAAAAAGTTAGAAATAATTCAAGAAAAAGCACAGAAGAAAAGAGTTGCAGATAGACTGACCATTCGGTTCGGCGAGTCACCGAATTACTTTGGCGAGCTAGATCGGGCTTGCCGAAAGGATTGGCTAAAAAAATTCCAAGAAAAAAGGCATGTCGCCGATGGGAAGGGCCTTTCGGCGAATTGCTGACAACATTCGGCAAGAAAGGACAAGCCCGCCGAAAGTTATAATGCATTTTAAGGAATACGGGCGAAGACAAAGGCGATCAAGAAAGACATTCAGTAAGTCGTCGATTGCACTCGGCGAACTAAGGCTTCTCGCTGAAAGTTACAAAACCTAACACAATATTAAGCATGAATTTAAAGGCGATAAGGGGTGATCCAGCGAACCGCCGAGTGCTTCGGCAAGCTCGACCCAACTCACCAAACGACAAAACATGCCTACTTTCAACCCAACTTCCCAAATTCAACCCCGGAGCCCCCGAGAACAAAATCAAACCATGCACTATATCAATTAAACTAAGACCTATACTACCCATGCCCCCGGGATATTCAGACTTTTCCTGGTTTGGCCAAATTATTCCATTTGATGACTTTTGCCCTTAAGAATGACGTCAATTGCTCCATCATTGGAAAAATTACGACATTTGGCACAAATGCGGGTTACTCAGACTTTACCCGACTAGACCCAACAACATGCAAGCACAACCCCACAATTTTAATCATTTTTAAGCGCAAAAAATAGGGATTTTAACATTAAAGGCATTATGGGTAAGATATTCGAGTTAAAATAGGCATACACGCATACAATCACTATCAGAGAGGCCCAGCACACATCACTAAGATAAGAGTCATTGCAAAAGAGTAAAAATTGCTAAATATATATTCAGGGTTTGGAAAACCAACCTTTGAAGCCAAATAAACAAGTTGTAAAGCTAGGCGGCAATGATATCCAGCTCTAAACACAAATTTGACGACTAAAGTGCGGTAAAAACGCTAAAATACAGAATACTATAGTGTCGGTGTGAGTTTGGTAAGTTTAAAAGTGAGGGAATATGAAAGATTTTTGAACTTTTGAACTTAGGGCGTTTGAAAATCTTCCAGTTCTCCCCCTTTTGGCGACATAAGTTTTGCTCATCGACTCACTCGATGACATGCCTAGTGGGCACTTACCTCGTCGAGTTTTATAAGACCTCCAGTTAATGTGGGGGTCCAAACGGTGAACGAAGTCGTGATCGCCGACCTGGTCGGCGATTCGCCAATATGCTCCTGGCCTCGCTGAGTTTTACAGACTCCAATTTCAAAATGTCTTGAGTCCAACGGAGGTCAAAGTCGGGATCGCCGACCTCTTCGGTGAGTCACCGACTGGACTTTTAGCTCGCCAACCTACACTTTTCAAACACATTCTACACTTAAACCTACAAAATCAATGAACGATTATTTATAAAACAAAAATAAAGTGATAAACACTTGGGTTGACTCCTAAGAAATGCCTTAGTTAAAATCGTGGCACGCAACTCCCCACTTAAATTCCATTTGTGGGGTTTGCCTCATTTTCGTAAGATAACCCTTCTGCTGGCTGGGCAGAGACAAGACAACACTTGGTCCATTTGGGACTCTAGAAGATGAATGAACATGGAATGAGAGGTTGTCATCTGATTCAACATTAAGACATTCTCTCTTATCTCCTTCAACACTCTATCGTGCTCTTCGACTTTGTGTAGAATGAGTGAGAGGACCTCTTCAATTTGCCCACCCTCTTGCTTCTTCATCCTTCGACGGTCGTGAGGGGGGATGTACATGTCCTTATTTTTGGACACTACCTCCAATTCCATGACTTTCTTGGCCAAGACATCCAGTTGAGTCAACAATGTGGCCAATTCTTGGTCTTTTTGTGTCTCCTTGTTGGTCTTGGCCATGAGATCAAGGAGTTGAGCTGCTATTGCATAATGTAGTCGGATGAGACCACCTGGAGAAATTTGGTAAGCCGCTATTCTATTTTCATGTCCAAGACCCCTGTAGAAGCATTTCAGAAGCATCTTATCTAGAATCCATGAGTTGGGCACTGCTGCTATAGGGCCTTGAATCTTTGCCACAACTCATGAATAGACTCACCCTCCAATTGTCTGAAACTTAGGATGTTATCTCGAAGAATCATCATCCTTAAAGGAGAGAGGTCCATTGGTTTACCGTTTCTACAAGACCTGCTCCTTTATTATGTGCTAAACAAGCAACATGAAAATCAAAACTGAAAATAAGTAGATTCAACTATAACTAACAAGAACAAAATACAACTTAACTAAATAATCTTAACCAACACCACTCCCCGGCAGCGGCGCCATTTTGATTAATAAAATTTCAAAGACACTTCATCCAATTCTAAGCGTCAACGATCGTAAATCAGTAAAATAGCCCAACTAAATGAGTTGGGGTCGAATCTCATAGGGATTGGTACGTGTTTAAGATTCAATAGCAAAGTATGAATATGTTCAAGTCAATCATAGGGATAGACATTATTGAAGAAAAACATAATTCAAATTAGGGGTTGACACGAGTATCATATAACGGGGGGGGGGGGGTTGGTTTTAACTATCACCTACACCAACAACAAATAACAAAAAATAAAAAATAATGAGATGGGTTCTTGGGATGTGATTCGATTATAGGCTAATATAGATAAATGGGTAATTGCAACTATTAGTAAATAGTTGTAAATCAGTGAATAAGCTAAACTTTAGTGGGGATAAACTTTATCTCGAATAATTTACCCCGAATCACGTTGATTTGACTCGAACACCAACAAGCAAGCAATTAAGAATAGCCTACGCTTTAGTCCATTCACTCTCTCGAGCTGAATGTGTGGAAAAGGATTTAGTATTCACTCTCTTGAGCTGAACCCATGACAACCCAATACCCACAGACCATCAATTCAGTAATCTTGGTTTGAAAACCTCTCAAAGAAGAAGAAGCCAAAAACATGAAGGTAGAACTACGTTTGCAACTACAATCCTTTAATTTTAACCACAATTACTGATTGAATTCACTTTTAAACAACATTTAAACTATCAATTTGCAATATCATAAGCTAAATCAGCCCATAATCACATAATCACACCCCAAGAATTGGGGTTTTAGCTAGACATCATGAAAAGATAGAAATCGTTACCAAATTGTGTTTCAATCAACTAGGTAAGATTAATTTCGTGTTTATAGAGGTCTAAATTGAAGAATCTCAAACACTCACTTCCAATTTCTTAAAAATGGAAAATATCAATTCTTCAAAGCTAAGGAAATTTTGTCTCAAATTCTAATGAATGTTCAGAATAAAATTTGATTGATGAAAAGATCAAAGATATAATGTTTGAAAAAGTATTTATAGTCGCCAAAAATATGTTGCGAAGGACCAATCGGCGCAGTAAGTCGGGATCGCCGATCAACTCGACGATACGCCCTTTGGTCAGTTCCATCACCTTTTTGGTTTGGCTTTCATAATCCTCGAGTTCTGTAACTTTGGGCGATCCAACACAACATCACGAAACCACTCGGCAACACACTGAATGCTCCTTTCTCTCGCCGACTTGATTTTATCCTTCAGGGCTTATCACACTAGAGATTTACGTGAGATATTAGTCATTCAGTGACTCGCCCAATGGATTAGGCGATCAACATGCCTTATTTTCTTTGTTCTTTTTGCTGCCTTGTTTCTTTTAGCCAATTACTATCCATGATTTGTTCCTAACTCCTAATACTTGGAAATCAAGGATTTTACATCATTTATTGGCACAAAATAAGCATTTGAGGAGAGTAAATCCAGCCAAATAAAGCCCTAAATAAGTCCAATTTGTGGACTCATCAGGCTACCACTAGTTGAGGAATGGAGCGACAGACATGCCTAAGACTTTCTTTAGGAATCATTACGGCTACTATGATTTCTTAGTCATATCTTTTGGGTTGACTAATATCCTAGCAGTGTGTACGGAGTTAATAAACCACTAATTTGACTCTTTCGTGATACTGTTAATCGATGACTTCTTGGTCTACTCTAGTTAGGGAAGAGCATGAGCAGCATCTGAGGACTGTACTCCACACATTGAGAGATCAGAGGTTGTATGTCAAATTTAGTAAGTGTGAAGTTTGGCATGAGTCTGTAGCATTGATAGGACATATGGTTTCCCAGGATGGGTTCAGTGAAGATTGATAAAGTCCATGGTTGGGATAGACCTTCTTTTCCTATTGAGGTTCGCAGTATTTTCATGTTCGCTCTTCCTTTCATTGGGTTCCTAAAATCCCCAAATCTTGTAAAGTTAGATTCCCTAATCAAATTAGGTTTTAATTCAATTTTCATTTGTTTATTTCAATGTTGATCCAATTGATTGATATATGTATTTTTATCCATGAATTTAAGTAATTGCATGCTTTTAAGTAGAATCACCCACGAACCCATGCATAACCGATGTTTTATAGACTGTGATGATAAAATGTGGGTTTTTGAACTAAGAAAGATGAGTTTATAAACATATGCACATTCATTATTAAATTGATGAAACTGATTTAAGTTGCTTTGAGAGTGAGGCATCAATGTTGTTGTTGTTGTCTTTTTTAAAGGATTTCTCACATACTACTCAATACATGAATGTGAAAGGTTTTTCTCACATAAAGAATTCTTAGAGTTGAAAGGTTTTCTCAACTAAACTTTGAATCAAGGTTTAGAAGCTATTCCAATGAAATTTAGCTTGGACTGGCTACTAGATGTGCCTCCATGGATGATAAGACAAGTGGCGATTACAAATGTCTCTTAATGATAAGACAAGTAAAGACTAATGATTTTTTGTGGGATTTATGCTTAGAAAAAAGTGGACAAGAAGCGATTAAACATTTCCTATGAACTATGTGCCACCATAGTCTTATGTTTGATAGACATTTGCTAGTGGATACACTTAAGCTAGAAGTTAATGGTTCTTAGCTTATCAAGTAAGGACATCTCTTTTCGGTGTGAGATAGAGAACCAAATTCCATTTTATAGCTCACTTGGTCTATATGTCGGTTAATGGCTACTTCACACAATTATGAACTAAGGTTACTTCTAGAAGTATCTCACATTTGTTCTTAAGATGATGTTTACTTGCATTGACCATGATCATGATTATGTTTTATAATTGTTTTCTTATGGTTTAACTTGGTTATTGCATGTCGTCCTTTTTAGCATGATTATACAACTCTTTAGCATTGCTATCATACCTGGTACATGTTAAGTACTAGCACATACTCTTGCCTACATTGTTTCACTAATTTAGGGTCCGACGCTCCTATTCTACATCCTCGTGGCTAGTGACCACCTTAGTAGCTTTTGAGGATTTGTGAGTCCTCATGTTCTGAGGACCAAACCGTTTATTTCTTTTTGTCTTTACTTTTCGAATATTGTATGTGATGTATGAGTTATGTCCCAATCAATCATTGATGTAATATATGGCTTGAGACTATGTTAGACTTCCTTTACTTTTTGACAACTCTTTGATATAAAACTATCTTTGAACTATGTTTAAATTCTATAATCTTATATGATGCATGCTAAGTGGCTTGTGTAGGGACACTCGGGGTCCTATACGCCATGTCATATCTAGGGTGTGCCTTGGTTCATGAATCAAATACTGGGCCCAAAATTCATTTTGTGACTACCTCGACGACGTTAGTCAAGCTCGCTGAGCTGATTCGATGGATCACCATGTTATTCCTAGCTTGCCTTTCTCTTGCATTAGGCTTCTAGTTTTTGAACCTTAGTTGGCAAACTCATTTGACTCATCCTTTCACCTTCAGCGAATCGCTGAATACCACATTTATTAACCCTTTAAGCCTTCAATTTTCCTCCAATAATTGTCACCTTTGATGAAGGTAACCATGTTCACCCTTTGCGTTTGGCGAGTCTCCATTTGTATTTAAGTCCATCGACTTGCGTCAATTATTCAAGTTTTGATCATTTTCACTTTGGGCGAGGTCGTACTAGTTGGGTTATTCACCCTTTTTGTTAAGCGATCGACATTGTGGAACTTACACTTCTTTCTATGGTTTTCACCTTTCTTCAAAATATTTATTCTTGCCTTTTCTCTTCGCCTTCATAGCAAAAAATTATCAAAGTATATTTAGAATAGGACATAATTAGGCAATGAGAACACTAATTGTTGAACTAAATAGGTCTTAAATAAGTGTAAATCTACCACTCATCAAGCTTGGATTAGCGGAAGTTCCAAGTTAGTTCACTTGTGCTATTATGGCTGTTTACCCGAATGTCTTTGTGATATGGATTTATTTTTTTTGAAGACTCCATTGATTTGATGTATAAGAATATTCATTGCATTATTGCATCTAATTTTTGAATGAAAAACAGCTATTAAGATACTTTTGGTTACACTTCGCCTTCTACAGATATTATCTCAAAGGGAATGGGATTACTAATGTTTGACTAAATTTACTTACGAAAACTTGGTTGTTTTGAAAATGTACCATTTTTGCCTTTTAAGGCATATGTTGACAAGCTTCGTCCGCCCGTAGACTGAATTCAAGGTCTTACTATTATTATAAGCAGAAGCATGTTTTGTAATAGTTTCAGGGGTCCATCGGATCGCCAATGAGACAATTTTCACTTTTGTTGCATTCGTTTATAAGTTGAGGCAAGTTCTAGTCTGTTTTGGGGCTCCACAAGATAGCCAACAAGACGATTATGAAACTTATTACATTACACATGCATTGCATCTTGTTGTGTGATTGACTGTATATGTGCTTTGAATGTGTGATAGAACTGTTGTGGCTTTCCTTATCGATAATTTTTATTACTTTTAGCCTTATATTAGACTCTTTTTAGAACTATTGTGTTTCTTATTTATATATATGATCTTTCTGGGCTAGGTCAACCTATGATGCCTACCAAGTATCTAGTGTTTTGGTACTCATATTGCACTTGTGCATCTTTTTCCAATGGAGCACCAGTATGAGCCATTCTCACTGAGCGTTGGATCTTCGTTGGACGTCGAAGACTTGGATCGTTGTTATCTCTTGGCATTTAGAGACTTTTTGCTTTCCTTCATTTCTACTGACATGTAGTTTATATTATTATTAGTCAATTCTCTTGTACAAATAGATTTTCTATTAATAGTAGCTCTTCTATAGGGGACACCAGGTCTGGGGTTGGTTCTTGTGTAGTTTGTCAACTCGAACACTTTTGGGCCTCTTTTGTACATTTTGTATCATATGACAAATTTATGATTTGCATATTGTCTACATTCTATTTCATGTCTCCTCTTATTCTTATTATTTCTATTAAACTATCATCTTCCGTATTTTGTCATTTGGGTTTAGGTTTACCTACTAGTGGGTTATAGTAGGCACCATCATTACCAAATATTGGGTTGTGATAGAAATAGGAATCTGCACTTCCTCTTCTTTTTTTTTGCTAGTATCATTATTTGAATTGTCAATGTGATTCAGTGGTTTTTACTGTTAGTGATAACAAGGTTCTTAAACAATGAGATTGACCAAGGAAGAGTTGGAAGATGTGAAATGCAAGTATTGATCATATGTACATGAACTCAACAACAATTAAGTATTGTGTAGTATATACATCGTTGACTTCTAAGTAATGAAAGTATTTATGTCATTTGACCGGAGATTGATTTTGTAGGTTAAATACTATTCGATGCTTCTAATAGCTATATATATATATATATATATATTAATTTTAGAGAATATTATTGTGTTTAAATTTTTTAGCCATTTTTGTCATTGTCTATATAGGTTTTTAATAATTACAAATTAGTGGTTGAAAATTTTCGTCCACAAAAAAAAGAGTATTTATATTGTGCACTAAATTTAATCTAGTTGCAAAATCAGACTTGCCACGAATGGTTTAATAGGTACTAAAACTATCTTGCTGGCAAAATGATAACGCATCCACAAATAGATACCGATATTGTAGTGACAACTACTAATATGTGTTATACCCCATTTTAACTCGAGGTCAAAACGTGTACAACATTTTAGTGATTTCTAAACAATTAACTTAAGAAGTCGCCACCTAATTATTTTAAAAGGTTAATTAGGATACCTAAATATTTAACTAAGTAATATTAAAATTGACTTCAATTAAATGGTCTACTAACTCAAAAAGATTCTAGATATTGTTCTAGTTATCCTAAAGGGAAGGGGTTAAGACATCCTTTAACATTCGTTAAACACGATTTCCGGCCAAACTTAGATTAATTAATTTTAAGAGCTAAAAAGTGCTAAGAAATTAAAAAGAGGATTGAAGAGGTAGGTAAGAAAACATTTTGATTTTTGAAACCTTTGGTACACTTAAAACATAAAAGAGGGGCGAGCATTTTGCTATAACTAAAGTTAGATGCTTTAAAAGTAAGACAAAAAAAATGCTCACTTGATTATAAAAATTTTAAAAATCTAAGTTTCATGTTCAAAAGTAATTTAAGATCTAAATTATGTTAATGGGCTAAACATAGTTTGAAAATATTTCAAAGCAAAATATGAGCTAAGATAAAAAGGGGGTTGGTTCTTTTATTTTTTCTCATTTCTTTTAAAAAGGTCCTTTATTACGAAAGAAATTAGGGCTACTATGTAAGAAATTTACTAATAACTAAACTACAATAAAGGTCTCCAAATTAAACCCAATCATCTATCTCATGTCAACTATTATGAATCCAAACTAGAAATATCTAAATCACACAAGCAAGTGTAACATGTAAAGAAAAACACGTAAACAAATCATGCTAAAAAAGTAAGTAGCCATAAGTGACTCCAAGATAGGAACACTTGTTTTGCTTGCAATTTCGAATGGTCAAAGATGTAGTGAAGACTCCATGTGCGGGTATGAGGATAATGTTGAGTCTATGAGACTCTACTTTTGCGGAAGTCCTTAATTGAGACTTCATTTTTTGCTCCAAAGATCATGCAAGTAAAAGAGTAAAGAGAATTAGTAAGACATTCGACTTTAAGCGATATCAAATAAATCAAACATAAAACCAAGTAAAGTTACGCCACAAAATACAATCCGAGATACAAAGTGCAAGCAACCGACAAGATACAATAACGATTTTTGAACCAAACTCGAAGCAACCAAGTCACCAAACGTGTCCTTTGAGCATAAGGTGAATTCAAGCCCTAACATATTTTAGCTATAATAAAACTAAGTGAAAGCTTAAGCCAAATGTAACTGCAATAACTTAAACTAAAACACAAAGAAGGCTCATAACACACAATTTAAGTAATAAAAGATATAGAGCTCGAAATTAATACTCACGTGCCAAGAGTAAGGTTTTAGAATGAATAACTGTCCATATGACTAAAAGACTAGAAACGTTTACACAAGAAACAAACAGAACTTCAAATGGGTTCATATGAGCATGATTTACACAATATACTTAACGGAAAAGGGTCAAATATACCCCTGTACTATTAGAAATAGTTTATATATACCCTTCGTTATACTTTCGGGTCATATATGCCCCTCCCGTTATACTTTGGTACATATATACCCCTAATTTTAACAGAATAACACATGTCAGCTTAAAAATCAAATAACCCATCCCCAATTTTAATTACCCAATTCCTTTGAAACCCACCCATTTCCTACTGACTCACCTTCAAAGAAACCCATGTCCTTAAGTCATCTTTTTTATCTAAAATTTCCATTAAAATCAAGTCTCAACCACCGTGAAAGCTTAGTGTGAAACTCAAGGAAGAAGTGAAAAGCTAATACCATCTAGACTGAATCCTCAACTTTCGGCAACCAACACCAGCAAGAGCATCCCACAATATAAAATGGAAAACTTTTCGTAACACAAATGATGCAAATACCTTTTAAGGAAAGTTGATATTGAAGCTTATAGTGAGAAATTACAGTCAAAGGAGATGGTGTGGAGATTTAACATATGGTATGTTGAACTTATGGAGTACTCCCTTGGTACTGCTAATATTAATAAAATTACTTTATCCTAGTTAAAAAATAAAAATGGAAGCAATGCTTCTCACTTCCTCCTCTAGTTTCACAGTGAGCTTTTGTGGCTAATTTTAATGGAGGTTTCACTTCCTCCTTTAGTTTCACAGTGAGCTTTTGTGGCTGATTTTAATGGAGGTTAAATAAAGAAGTTGACTTGTGCAATTGGATTTGGTTGAAGGTGGGTCACCTGGAAAATGGGTAGGTTTCAAAGGAATTGAGTAATTAAAATTGGGGATGAGTTATTTGATTTTTAAGCTGACATGTGTCATTCTGTTAAAATTAGCGGTATATATGTACCAAAGTATGATGGGAGGGGTATATATGACCAGAAAATATAACGAAGGGTATATATAAAATATTTCTAATAGTACAGGGATATATTTGACCTTTTTCCGTATACTTAACAAAGAAAATAATAACCATATTTTCTTAAAAATATGTTTCTGCCTAAAAATAAACAGACAAACATGAGCTGCAAATTAAGAGAACAACAAATGAACAATTAACTAATAACCAAAACTGATTTCACGTAAGAGGAAACATAAAATACATTTTTAAACTCTACTTTCAGATTTCAGTATAGCTAAACAATACAAAAATCATTCCTGAATCACACAAACTTCTCAGAGCATTCATAACATTATAATCGCAATGATAAAACAGAGCTAAAAGGGGCAGATATTACCTGTTGTGGGGCAGTGAACGGGGGCTTGCGGTCTCGATCTTAGATCTACTCGCTAACTCGGATGACCACCGTTAATGGTCGAAACGAACACACAAACTATTGCTATGACTGGAAAGCCAAAGAACGTGGTAAAAATACGAAAATTGAAGAGATGGTTTAGAGGAGAAATAACTAAAACTTATAGGGGTGAAGGGGAGGCTAGAGCTTGAAAAAATATCCTCCTGAAATAAGCTCTGAATGTAAGTATTTATAGGGGGAAATTAGGGTTCTTCATTGTGTTGAGAGGGAATAGAACTTTGAAATTTGAAAATGGTGAAAAAGTCATCAAATTCGAACGTTTGAAGCTTAGGAAAAACTTTTCAGATTTCACGTGATTGAAAATATTACATCACGGAAATAAGGTAGCTAAACTCTGCTCTGTGGTTAAAAAACAGTGGAGTTTTGTTGAAAAATAGGAAAAAGACAGAAAGAAAGAGGAAGAGGCAGAGGTGATCTGCTGCTGCTAATGTGGGGTTTAAAAATGAGTTGGGTTGGTGCTAAATTTTCTTTTGTGGGCTGATCTGAAAGTTCCGTTTGGGCTATATTTTGGAGTGGATGTGGGTTCGTAGGGATGTTTTGATGTAAAATAAGAACTGAAATGTTTAGTCTGATTTAAAGATTTTGGGCCGAATGTCTTAGCCTTTTCCTTTCTTCTTTTAAATTATTTTGGGCTTCTTACTTTATAACTAATACAAAATATGTTATAAGATGACAACTAATAATTTACATAATAAAAATATCAAATTATAAGTTACGCTAATATAAAATATACAAATATAAAATAAGGATTTATTATTAGTTTAACAAGTACGAAACTTGAAATAAAATGACGACAATAGATTATTTAAGGAAAAGAGGTAGAAAAAGTGATATTAGTAATTTCGATAATAAAACAAATAATTTTAGAAGATAAATAGTCGTAGTAGTAAAATAGTTGTGAAAAAAGATAATTTTATATATTATTAATTTAGAAGCTCGAAAATAATAAATTAGAAGAAAAGAGGGTCAAAATTGGGTGTCAACAATATGTGCTGTTATTGGCGAGATAAATCTTGTTAGTTTTAGATTGGGATTTTGTTGCGACTATGTCAACACTAAACCCTTTATTTCTGTAGTGACTTTGCAAAATGTGTGTTGTAAAAATATTTGTGTGTCATATAATATCAATACAACATCTACCTAGGGGTGGGCATGGTATGGTATATACCGAATACCACACTGAAACCGTAATTTTTTATACCGCAGTACAAATATTATGGTATTTAGTATGGTATTAGAATGACTTTTAAATTTTTTTGGTATTCGATACAGTATTTGATATTTATAAAATACATACCGAAATACCGTATACTATCTGTAATTTTATAGTAATATATAAAATTGATCATTCACTAACATGTAGACTCTACTCTACATAGTGATATATGTCATGTTAGAGTCTACATGTTAGTGAATGATTTTGTGGTGTAAACTTCTATAAAGTTGTGCATAATTTTAGATAATGTTATTCAAACTTTGCATCTATGACTACTCTCGATTGTTATTGAAATGTTCTTTTTGTGAAATTATTTAACAAAAGTAGTTGTTGATCTAATATGATTGAGACTTGGGCTTTTGAATTTCTCATATTCATGTTGATCATCGTATTGGTCTTGAAAAAATACTTAATAAAGGACAAAGAGAATGGTTCTAACTTATTTGCTAAATAAATTGTATGGAGAGTTATAAATTTATTTAAGTCGATGTCAAAAATTATAGTTGCCGAATACCTACCGTAAAATACTGACACCGACATTGAATATACCGAACCATAACGACCTAATTTGGTATGTTAATTGTATAGTACTCTAGATACCGAATATCAAAGTTACGGTATCAAAAAATTTTAATACCGTACCATACTGTACAGTGCCCAACCCTACGTCTACCACAACAGTACAATATACCAAACCACCAACTATTATTCATGCTATGACTCATTCTTCTAATAACATCACCACACCCAAGAATGTATTTGATTATCTTAACTCTACGAAATCACATCCCACAACTTATAACAAAGCCGAAAAGAGTGCATACTAGTGAGAAGCTATAAAACATGAGTTTGATCCCTTAATAACAAATGCAACATTGGTGCTCGTACCACCGTCAATTTCACAAATTGTTTTTTACTGCAAAATGGCTTTATTATATAAAAACCAAACTAGATGTAAGTGTGGATAGGTATAAAGCTTTGTTTGTTGCAAAAGGTTTTACACAATGTTAGGGTGTTAATTATCATTCTACCTTTATCCCGTTGGCTAAACTTGTTACAGTGATTAGTGGTAGATTTACACTCATTTGAGGCTGATTAAGTTCAACAATTGTTGTCCTAATTATGTCCTATTCTAATGTTAATATAATGATTTTCAATTATGAAGGCTATGGGACAAGGCAATGATGAATGTTTGAAAGAATGACAAAAAACATAAACAAAGTGTAAATCTCACATTGTTGATCGCCTAACAAGAAGTGTGGATCGCCTAACAAGAAGTGTGGATCGCCCAATGGGGAAGACCTCACTCAAATTGATAGTGCTCAACACTTAAAATAATTAAGGTAGGTCGGCGAACTCAAAGGGAAATGGTGACTCGCTGAATGCAAACAACAAACATGTTTCACTATTGCAAAAGGTGACAGGACTTGTATAAAAATTGAAGGCTTAAAAAGCAAACAAAGGTGGTAATCGGTGATCCTCCAAATGTGAAAGGCAGACTCGAATAAGCTGGCCGACTAAGGTTGAAACACCTGAAGCCTAAAGCAAGAGAAAGGCGAGCTAAGGATCAAACAAAAATTTGCCGAATGTGCACAATGAGCCCGACTAACATCGCTGAAATGGTCATGCAGTGAATTTTGGGCAAAAATTTGAGGAAATTATAAATAGTCCAAAGGAGAGAAAAAGAAGGGTTCAAAATTTTTAGAGAGTTCTCAATCCTTTAGAGAGTTAATACTTTACTTTGTGAATAATAATTTTAGTTTTGGAGTTTTCAACTTTCCTCGTGATATTGACAATTTGAATGTGAATTCAAAGTGGGTATTGCTTGTAATTGCTTGATTTCATGTTACGCTTAAGTGTTTTAATGCAATATATAATTTCGTTACACTTTTTGATGGGTGGCTAAAACCCCAAAGTCTAGGGGTGCAATTATGGGGTTGGATATTGATTTAATGTAGTGGGTATTGTGTTATACTCTCTTTTGTTTTCTTTTTCATCCATGGATTTGGTTAATAAGCATGGGTTTTATTTATGGGTTAAGGTTGCAAACTTAATTCCTACGTCTGATCTCTGATTGATGCTCGAAAGAAATTGATTGGAGTGGATAATTAGTTATATTCTTGCAATTTAGGTTTGATGTCTATAATTTGCTTGAAAAAGACATTATGTGTCGGATTTATTTGCCTTATTTCTGCATCTAAAGAAAGAATAATGTAAGGTATTGGGTTTTTTAGTTATTCACATAGATGAGAGTGAAAGGAGATTCTATGAACTGATATTATGAGATCGAAAGAAGATTAGTCTCATTATAGATGACCCAGCCTATCCATGAATATTTAGCACTATAGAGCATTACCATTATCCGTATGCGATATCAATTTCTGATCCCTGAATCCGTAGATTAATTGCTAGTTATTTTAATTGATGAAATTTTAGTTTAATTGTGACTATTGATAGCAAAACCTTTTCGGTATATTTGGTGGAATCATCACCCAATTTTTTTATTGCTACAAAGGAATAATTTACCTTACAAATTTCTTGATTGAATTAGCTGTGATATATCACTCTCTATCGTATTCGACCCTAACTCTTAGTAAGGTATTTTTATTGACTATGACCGCTTACCCTTTGGATTTATTTTTTAGAGTAGTTTGAGCATTATCAAAAATGGGCGAGAATTCCATTTAAGAAATTAGTTTGTAAATTTGTTTAGTTGTAGTCGATTGTTTCTTGGTGTTGTTGTTTGTTGATTTGCATGTCTGAAACATGACTGACCAATGTAGTGAAAATGATAGTCACTATGGTCAAAAAGACAAAATGGGTGATCTAAATGACATGCCAATGAATGTCATTTATTCCACGAGAGCCATCCGCTTACCTCCCAAAATTGGGAAGGCAGTTTTCCATGTAATATGAACAACGGTATAAGTTCTCTAATTAAGAGGAATGTTTGGAGTTTTATTTATGAAGAACCCTATAAACACCTTCAGATTTTTTTGGATCTGTGTGGGTCGTTTGTGGTAAAAATCAACTCACAATATTCCATAAATTTGAGGTTATTCTTGTTATCTTTTACCTGTGAAGCTACTAGGTGGTTGATGGAATTGCCAAACAATTCTATCAATTCTTTAGAGGAGTTCTCGAAAGCCTTCTTGGAGAGTGGGGGGGGGGGGGGGGGGGGGGGGGGGGGGGGGGGGGGGGGGGGGGGGG
>JAJOOE010004652.1:0-35576 GCA_036250405.1 Solanum raphanifolium
GGAAAAAATATTTGATGACTACGAATTAGAAGATATATTAAATCAAGAATGGTATGAAATAGATTTACAAGATCTATA
Source organism: Solanum raphanifolium (assembly GCA_036250405.1). Taxonomy (NCBI): domain Eukaryota; kingdom Viridiplantae; phylum Streptophyta; class Magnoliopsida; order Solanales; family Solanaceae; genus Solanum; species Solanum raphanifolium. The sequence continues at coordinate 79 of JAJOOE010004652.1, forward strand.
TTTAGATAATGAAAGAATAGAATGGTACGATTTAGAAATAAATTCAGATTAAAATGAATTACTAATATTTACAATATTGGATAGAAGCTATGGAAGATATAAAACTATTAGAACAATTAATTGAGGTAAATTTATATATGTACCAAAGAACCCAAGATATGTTCTATCTAGAATATATCATAATTAATATTAAAGAAATATTCAGACTAAAACAACTATTGAAAGAATATTACAATAAATATTATTACATTTTACCATGAATTCCGCAAGATTAAGACACTTAACAAAATAATATAATAATAAAACCTTTAAAATAAAATACTCACCTACCACACTACCACTTCCATGAATTCAATGAATTCACCAACTACCAGTTCCGCTACAAAAAATGGTATCAAAGCAACTGCTAGTTTCAGGGATAAACCTATTTGTGCAAAAACTATATAAGCTGAATATATTTCTATACGAAGATGTGTCATGTGAAAAGACATCCGTTCATCTGTATTAGTTTGTATACTTTTTCTGGATTTTATTTTATTTCTTATAATAGAGAATTCAATGCTTCCATTTTTGAAAATCGTTCTTCTCTACTTACATGACTTGGTTTACTGGCTAGCAATAAGTTGGAATACTTTGATTTCTCCAAGAATAAACAGATAACTTGCTCTATATTCTCCATTCAGTCCTTTTTCACTTGTGAAGCCAATTACATCATTATTATTTCATTTTTATAAAACTATAAAATTACCTATCATTCAACCAACAAAGAACATTACACCATAAGGTCACCTATTATCTCAACCACCGTCTAAGAATAGTACTAAGAAGCATAGATTTCTAACTAAACAAGAAAAATAGTTCGGCACTAAGTTACTTGGTGTCACACTCCAAACTCAAGGGGCGCAACTGGCTCCTAATACCAAAACTCAAGCCCGAGCCGACCCTGCTAAACCATTTGCTCCTAGCGCATGGCAGCCACACACAATCAAGAAATCAAATAAATATATCTCGGCTTAAAACTAAGCCATCGGCTGGCAAGGCCCCTGCCTACTGATCTATAAAAGAAACAGCTACTCCCAAGAGATCATATAAATAAATAGCCAACTAGCACAGAAGTCCTGATTGGGCCGTCGAGGCTACCATCATATCTATACCAAAACTAAAAGCATGTATATATCAATACAATACATCAAACAACTCACAAACTTCAGCAAACCAACCACATAGGCCAGTATGACCATAATGTAGCTATACACCCCACACACGAATCTGCAAGTCTCTAAGAGTAGTAAGGATTAGCGGGACAGGGCCCCAACCTATCCATAAAGATATATGCAACAAAAGGTAACAAACCTCCCAACTATAGTAGCTCCGGAGGAAAGGGGCTAGCCAACCAGATAAAAGTCAATCTTGCTGCTGAGGAGGTCTACTCAGTCGTTTGTCAGGACGTGCATGCATGAATGTCGCGTCCCCAGGCAATGGGGCGTCAGTACAAAATAATGTACAGAGTATGAAAGGCAATAGTCTATGATGAGGTATCCTGATATACTGGAATAATCTGATAAATAAATCAAGGATAAGATAAGTGTACTGACCTGCTCCTAAATCTAAACATATAAAAAATAATAAAACAACAACCTAACCAAGCCCCCATGAGCTCGGTAGGTACAAACAGCACATAAGAGAACCTACTCAGGCCCCCATAAGCCCGGAAGGTGCCAATCAACCTATATACCCCTACTTGTAGTCCCCTAGCCCCGTAGGCAATCACATAGCCCTCTTAGGCATTAATATAGCCCCGTAGGCAGCACATAGCTCTCTTAGGCATCAATGTAGCTTATAGACAACTCATAGCCCTCTTAGGCAACAACATGGCCCTGTAGGAAGCACATAGCCTTCTTAGGCATCAATATAGCCCTGTAGGCAACTCATAGCCCTTCTAGGCACAATATAGTCCTATTAAACAACATCATAGCCCCCATAGGCAGTTGATAGCTCAACAACGAACCAAAATAGCCCCAAGGGCAACAACAAACAATTAACTAGGCTGAAGGCGAGCAATTTAGCTATAAATAATATATAAATGAATAATTTCCAAGTCGTTCTTAACAGATCGTGAGTCCCTAAAATGAGGGGTTATAACCACCCAATCAGCCTACCATTCACAATTACATCTACAAAATCCCCAACGTTAACTACATCTAAGGAAACATATCGAACGAAGGGAATAACCTTAACATACCTTTCCAATGAACGCTCGAAAGATCATAGTTCCTTCACGAAATTAAAGTTGTTCCTTATGTCCTATGATTTTCAAACACTATATATACACAGCTGGTATGCACCTATAAAAAGTTTATAATTAATCTTATATCGGCAGATTTGCCATATTGCCCGAACTTGTCAAAACGTCCGTAGAAATTCATAAAAACAATCATAAAAGAGTCCCGAGATGATTACCTTAGTTAACTAAGTTAAAACCTTGAACAAACACCAGTAATAATAAATTTATATATTCAAAAACCAGCTCCAAACGCAGCAAATAGAAGGGAAAAAGGATTGCCACGTGAAGGGATTACATTTCTAGGCACGGGGGCAATGTTTAATGGTAGAAATCGTCAAAACTAACCTTCATTATGCTAGGACTCCATAGAAACCCTGTCCTAAGCTTTCTCTCTAGTTTTAGAACTGAAATGAACTTTTTGCATGGCTAAAAACGTTAAATAGCCGACATACCATATTTCTTTACCCGACCCGGATTCTGCCCTGACAGTCCCTAGTAAAACCCTCATTACTTTTTACTCGGATGTCCGTTTGATACGGGGTTTTATGCGTTGCAAACTAGACTCGTAGGCCTTCGATTTAATGAGTAATGGGCCTTCTAATTCTTTATATATTAGGACAAAACATCCAATACATTTGACCCAAATTTCAAAGAAATCTTTAAAAAGGAACTTATGATAACTTTCGCCAACTTTTATGTTGCCACTTAATTAACTTCAAAACTTGAGATAAAACCCTTGAACATTTAAAATATGACATACCACATCCTTTTTAATTTATTACTCACCCTCTTTGTCTTTCGACGAAGGTACGAGTTAATTTAGACGTTTTGGAAAAGTCTGGGTGTTACATTCTTCCCCCCTTAAAAACATTCGTCCTCGAATGCAAAAAAATTTGAGTCACACAATCATGTCCCTAGGAGTTGCCAAAGTATAGGCAAAGTAGCATTTGTGAATGTGACTATCCATAACCTGGAACGCAGAAATTCTAACCTAGGCGTCTCACATGACGACATAAATAGCTAAGCACTATAGCTCCGCAATAACAGTGCGAGCAAAATACAACGACAACAACCATAATAATAAGCAATAACAAAAAAAAATGGATAGGTATCTAACCTTACTTCACTAATATAAATTGATATCCTATCACCCTGGGGTATGAAACAAGTGAGGATATTTGGACCTCATGCCATCATCAGCTTCCCAGGTCACCTCTTCTCTATTCTTGTTTCTCCACAATACTTTAACCGAAGCCACCTCCTTGGTCCTCAATTTACGGACATGCCGATTTAATATGGCAACTGGAGTTTCCTCGTAAGACAAATTCATTGTGATCTGAACATCCTCAACTGGGATAACCCGATAAGGGTCTCCTACACACTTTTGTAACATCGATACATGGAAAACTGGATGAACAAATTCTAGCCTCGAAGGCAATTCTAACTCAGAAGCCACTTGTCCTACCCTTCGAAGAATCCAGTATGGCCCAATGAATCTTGGACTAAGCTTTTGTTTTTTGCCAAATCTCATAACACCTTTCATAGGTGAGACTTTTAAGAATACCCAGTCATCGAAACAAAATTCAAAGTCCCTTCGTCGCACATCTGTGTATGACTTCTGTCGGCTTTGAGCTATTAGCAACCTCTCCCGAATTTGCTTAACTTTCTCTATTGTTTGCTGGACTAACTCGGGTCCGATCAACCCTGACTCACCTACCTCAAACCATCCAATGGGGGATCTACTTCTTTTCCCATACAAAGCCTCATAAGGTGCCATCCCGATGCTGGAATGATAACTATTATTGTATGCGAACTCAATAAGAGGCAAGTGGTCATCCCAACCTCCCTTGAAGTCTAGCGCGCACGCCCGTAACATATCCTCGAGTGTCAAAATTGTGCACTCAGCTTGGCCATCTGTTTGAGGGTGAAAGGCGGTACTAAGATTAACTTGTGTCCCTAATCCTTTCTGGAAGGACTTCAAGAAGTTGGCGGTAAATTGTGCTCCTCTATCAGAGATAATAGATACTGGGACACCGTGTAGCCTAACAATCTCTCTAATATAGAGCCCTACATAGTCTTTGGCCTAAAAAGTAGCCCTGACTAGTAAGAAGTGGGCTGATTTTGTTAGTCTATCAACAATTACCCAAATAGAGTCAAACTTGCGAAGCGATCGAGGTAATCCTGTAATAAAATCCATATTAATTGCTTCCCACTTCCACAAAGGAATGGCTATCTCCTGAACTAGCCCAGCGGGCTTTTGGTGCTCAACCTTCACATGTTGGCAGTTAGGACACTGCGCCACAAACTCAGCAATGTCCTTCTTCATCCCCTGCCACCAATAGTTCTCTTTAATATCATGGTACATCTTTGTCGAACCAGGGTGAATAGAATAACGGGAATGATGTGCCTCTTCAATAATTCGATGTCGAAGCCCTACAACATTCGGAACACACAATCGACCGCTATATCTGAGGACTCCATCTTCTGCTATGTCAAATGCTAAAGACTGTTGATCCTGAGCCTTAGCTCTAAGCTGGTCTAAGCTAGGATCCTCTTGTTATTGTGAGTTTACTTCTACAACTAGAGATGATACGGATGTATCCTGAATTGTGACCCCACTATCGTCTGCCTCTAACAATCTGATTCCTAAGCTAGCTAACTAATGAAGCTCTCGCGCTAGCTCCCGCTTCTCAACACCTAAGTGGGATAAACTACCCATAGATTTTCGACTGAGGGCATCGGCTACCACATTCACCTTTCCTAGATGATATAAAATATCCACGTCGTAGTCTTTCAGTAACTCAAGCCATCGACGTTGTCGCAGATTTAACTCCTTTTGTTTAAAGATATATTGAAGGCTTTTATGATCTGTGAAGATGTCAACATGAACGCCATATAAATAGTGTCTCCAGATCTTTAATGCATGCACAACTGCAGCCAACTCTAAATCGTGGGTCGGATAGTTCTTCTCATGCTTCCTCAACTGCCTTGAAGCATATGCGATAACCTTACCATGTTGCGTTAGAACACATCCCAACCTAAAACCAGAAGCATCACAGTACACCACATAGCCTTCTGAACCCTCTAGCAATGCTAGAACTGGTGTTGATGTCAACCTGTCCTTTAGCTCCTGGAAACTATGCTCGCAAGCCTTAGTCCATTAGAACTTAGCTGCTCTTTGAGTTAGCTTCGCTAATGGTGCTGAAAGTGATGAAAACCCCTCTACAAACCTTCTGTAGTACCCAACTAACCCTAAGAAACTACGAACCTCAGTCGAAGTCATAGGTCTGGGCCAACTTTTTACGGCCTCAACCTTTTGTGTATCAACTGTAATGCCTGCATCTGATACAATATGGCCTAAGAAAGCTACAGAGTTCAACCAGAACTCACACTTGGAAAACTTTGCATAAAGTTCTCGATCTCGAAGAACCTGAAGGACTGCTCATAGATGATTTGTATGCTCATCTTTTTAACGTGAATACACCAAAATATCATTAATAAATACAATCACAAACAAGTCTAGATATGGCCTAAATATACTATTCATCAGGTCCATGAACACATCTGAGGCATTAGTTAATCCAAAAGACATTACCAAGAACTCAAAGTGTCCATATCTAGTTCTAAAAGCTGTCTTTGGAATGTCTTTCTCCCGAACTCGTATCTGGTTATACCCTGATCTTAAATCAATCTTTGAGAAACTCTTAGCACCTTGTAACTGATCAAACAAGTCATCTATCCTCGGAAGTGGATACTTATTCTTTATAGTTGCCTTATTCAATTGTCGGTAATCGATACACATTCTTAGTGAGCCATCTTTCTTCCTTACGAACAACACTGGTGCACCCTATGGTGAAGCACTAGGTCTAATAAAGCCTTTATCCAGTAAGTCTTTCAGCTGATCCTTCAACTCCTTTAGCTCAGCATGAGCCATTCTATAAGGAGGGATAGATATGGGTTGTGTACTTGGTAGGATATCGATAGCAAATCAATTTCCCATTCTGGAGGGATACTAGGGAGTTCGTCTGGAAATACATCTAGAAACTCATTAACTACTGAAATAGACTGAAGAGTCAGTGGTTCTGCATCTATATCATGAACGTGAACAAGATGATAAATAGAACCCTTGGTAATCATCCTCCTCGCCTTAAGATAGGAAATAAACCTACCTTTCAGCGCTGCTGTATCGCCTTTCCATTCCCGAACTGCCTCTCCTGGAAAGTGGAATCTAAAAATCTTTGTCCGGCACTCAACATTAGCATAACAAGACGCTAACCAGTCCATACCCATAATGACGTCGAAATCGACCATCTCTAACTCTTTGAGATCCATAGAGGTCTGACGGTCTATAATTTCTACCGTGCAACCTCGATAGACTCTCCTAGCAACAATAGACTCACAAACTGGTGTAAATACAATAAAGGGTCAATCTAATGACTCTGCTACTATACATAACTTCCCCGTAATAAATGGAGTACCATAAGACAGTAGATCCAGGATCTATCAAAGTATAAACACAATGGGAGCAAACAATCAATGTACCTGTCACAATATCTGGTGATGACTCTGAGTCCTGTCAGCCAGTTAATGAATATGTACGATTCTATCCACTACCAGAACTAGATGCTCCCTCTTTGCCTCTGCCTCTGCCTCTACCTCTACGTTCTGAATTCTGGGGTCCACGCCCTGTAGACTGTGCTGATGAGGAGGAACCTGTTGTTAACCTGGTCGACTGACCTATACTACCTTGACCTAAGGTAGGGCAGTTTCTCCACCCATGCCCCTTCTGTCCACAAGAATAACAACCTGTGGAACCCTGTTTGCACCTTTCGAAATGCATCCTACCACAAGTTGCGCAACGCGGCGGTGCTGTCCTAGCCTAGCCTGAGTCTCTCTGCTGCTGAGAACCTGATGCTCGTGAACCCTCACCTGGGCCTGACTGTCCATGACGATCAAATCTACTCCCGTGGAACTGCTGTGGTGGAGGTCTAGGTGGCCTACTAGAATATCGAGGTTTGGGACCACCCTGAATATCTCTATATGAACTAGCGGGCCTATCCCTCTTATGTCTCTCTCTATCGACCCTCTCTGTCATATACTGTAGATGTTGGCGATCCTCTATGCCTTGTGCAAAGGCCTGAATTCGCGAGATATGCATATTATCATTTAGTACAGCGGTAGAACAAGTGTCGATATAGTTTGAGTCAAGCCCTCCCACAAATCTACGCACCCTGTCATGCATCATATCAACAAATGCTGGTGCATATCTAGCCAATGAATCAAATCTCAGCCCGTACTCTCGAACACTCATGCTGCCCTGTCGGAGGTTCAGAAACTGGTCCACCCGGCTATCCCTAATCTCCCGAGGTAAATAATGGTCTATGAAAGCTTCTGCGAAGCTATCCTAAGTGGGTAGAGATGCATCTTTTCCCCTAGATCTCTCCCAACTTTCGTACCAAAATACTGCAACAACACGCAATCAAAATGCTGCTAACTCAACTTACTTAGTAGCTGAGGCATTCATGACTCTGAAGATCCTATGAAGCTGATCAACAAAGTGCTAAGGGTCCTCTCTGCGATCTGTCCCTGTAAACTATGGAGGATTCAAGGCAAGAAATTCACGGACTCTCGAACTTCATGGCTGGTGTTGTGCGGCTACTAACTGTGCTAGCATATATACTGCACTTTTGAAATCATGATCAAATGGAATAGGAGGAACTAGAGGTGATACTGCTGGTGGAGCCGGGGGTCCTGTAGCTCTCGGAGGGTCCTGAAGTGGTGGATAAGCTATAGGGGATTGAGAAGATGTCTCCCCCTGGGTCTCACAATAGGCTGCCTCCACCTGTGGTACCTTTCCAGTACCCTCGCATGCAGTTGTATCTAGTTCCTGGCTAGTTGTGGTCTGTTTGGTGTCAGTCATCTCTATCTGCATACAAATATCAATTATAAGCCAGAATCCTCAACCCTTAAGACACCGCTCTATAGCAGGAGGTGAGCAAAAGAAGGATAATCATTCTAACATGCCCGGTAGCATCTTGTTTATCGAATGTGGTGCACAACACATTTATAAACAAAACTCTACTAGACACGGCTTGCAGACTCCCTAAGATACGACGTTTCTCTGATATCAAGTTACCTATGAAGTCATACCCCAAACTCAAGGGCGCAACTGGCTCCTAATGCCAAAACTCAAGCTCAAGCCGACCCTGCAGAACCATTTGCTACTAGCGCATGGCAGCCACACACAATCAAGAAATCAAACAAGTATATCCCGGCTTAAAACTAAGTCATGGGCCGGCAAGGCCCCTACACACTGATCTATAAAAGAAACAGCTACTCCCAGGAGATCATATAAATAAATAGCCAACTAGCATAGAAGTCTTGATTGGGTCGTCGAGCCCACTATGATATCTATACCAAAACTAAAAGCAGGTATATAATAATACAATACATCAAACAGCTCACAAGCTTCACCAAACCAACCACATAGGCTAGTATGGCCATAACGTAGCTATACACCCCACACACTAGTCTGCAAGTCTCTAAGAGTAGTAAATATTAGCGGGACAGGGCCCCAGCCTACCCATAAAGATATATGCAACAAAAGGTAACAAACCTCCCAACTCTGGTAGCTCTGGAGGAAAGGGGCTAGCCAACCGGATAAAAGTCAATCCTGCTGCTGAGGAGGTCTACTCAGTCGTCTGTCAGGACCTGCATGCATGAATGCAGCGTCCCAAGGCAATGGGGCGTCAGTACAAAATAATGTACAGAATATGAAAGACAATAGTCTATGATGAGGTATCCTGATATACTAGAATAATCTGATAAATAAATCAAGGATAAGATAAGTGTACTGACCTGCTCCTAAATCTAAACTTATCAAAAATAATAAAACAACAACCTAACCAAGCCCCCATAAGCTCGGCAGGTCCAAACAACACACAAGAGAACCTACTCAGGCCCCCATAAGCCCGGAAGGTGCCAATCAACCTATATACCCCTACCAGTAGTCCCCTAGCCCTATAGGCAATCACATAGCCCTCTTAGGCATTAATATAGCCTCGTAGGCAGCACATAGCTCTCTTAGGCATCAACGTAGCTTATAGACAACTCATAGCCCTCTTAGGTAACAACATGGCCCTGTAGGAAGCACATAGCCTTCTTAGGCGTCAATATAGCCCTGTAGGCAACTCATAGCCCTTCTAGGCACAATATAGTCCTATTAGACAACATCATAGCCCCCATAGGCAGTTGATAGCTCAACAACTAACCACAATAGCCCCAAGGGCAACAACAAACAATTAACTAGGCTGAAGGCGAGCAATTTAGCTATAAACAATATATAAATGAATAATTTCCAAGTAATTCTTAACTTAGCGTCTTTCTTAACAGATCGTGAGTCCCTAAAATGAGGGGTTATGACCACCCAATCAGCCAACCATTCACAATTACGTCTACAAATTCACCAACGTTAACTACATCTAAGGAAACATGTCGAATGAAGGGAATAACCTTAACATACCTTTCCAATGAACCCTCGAAAGATCGTAGTTCCTTCACGGAAGTTGTTCCTTATTTCCAAAGATTCACAAACACTATATATACACAACTGGTATGCACCTATAAACAGTTTATAATTAATCTTATATCGGCATATTTGCCATATTGCCCCAACATGTCGAAACGTCCATAGAAATTCATAAAAACAATCATAAAAGAGTCCCGAGATGATTACCTTAGTTAACTAAGTTAAAACCTTGAAGAAACACCAATAATTATAAATTTATATCTCCAAAAAGCAGCTCCAAACGCAGAAAATAGAAGGGAAAAAGGATTGCCATGTGTAGGGATTACGTTTCTAGGTACGGGGGCAATGTTTAATGGTAGAAATCGTCAAAACTAACCTTCATTATGCTAGGACTCCATAGAAACCCTCTCCTAAGCTTTCTCTCTGGTTTTAGAACTGAAATGAACTGTTTCCATGGCTAAAAACGTTAAATAGCCGACATACCATATTTCTTTACCCGACCCGGATTCTGCCCTGGAAGTCCCTAGTAAAACCCTCATTACTTTTTACTCGGATGTTCGTTTGATACGGAGTTTTATGCGTTGCAAACTAGACTCGTAGGCCTTCGATTTAATGGGTAATAGGCCTTCTAACTCTTTATATAATATTAGGAGAAAATATCCAATACATTTGACCCAAATTTCAAAGAAATCTTTAAAAAGGAACTTATGATAACTTTCGCCAACTTTTATTTTGCCACTTACTTAACTACAAAACTTGAGATAAAACCCTTGAATATTTAAAATATGACATTCCACATCCTTTTTAATTTATTACTCATCCTCTTTGTCTTTCCACGAAGGTACGAGTTAATTTAGACGTTTTCGAAAAGTCGGGGTGTTACACTTAGTGATCAACGTATGACTATTTCTAGCTGACCCAGATCCTCTCTATGCTTTCCAGCACTTTCTAAACCTCAACCTTAGGTATGGTTAGTCCTACCCACTTTTGGATGCCATCTCTCAATGTCTCTATCCAAGATATGTAACTGAGTCTCGAGAGATTGACTTGCACAAAGACAACATGTAGCATCTTACACTGGAAGAGTTAGATGCCTTAATCTTTCTTTTGTAAGTAGTCTCCCTTGTACAACCAACCACACAATAAATTGATGCTTTGGCTGTGAAAGTTCAGTCATGCTTCTTCGCCCCGAACCGAAGAATCCGGAGAAAGTTCCAGAAATGGTTAATACATTAAAGGGAGAATGCTACTGACCGCTCTTCTACTCCAACATAGCATTATAGCTCCCTATAATAGAATCTTTGGACTCACCAAGCACCACAAGACTGCTGCGACCTTTGATCTAGTGGTAAGAGTGTAACATGTGACATGTTGGATTAGGCGCATCTAACAAAAGTTTAGTATTTAAGTGTAGGAGGGTAGAGGAACAGACGCATTATCCATTGAATTTAGAACTGTGCCCCAAAAAACCCATGTTACAAGCACACTCTCTGTGATGAATCTCCCTCTTTTACCAGAGAAGGCGTTGTTCCAAGCAGAGGTATAGCAGAGGACCAACACCAAAGTGTTCTTACTTTATTAGTAACTGACAACAACATTGAGATGTCACACACGTTCAGCTGCTACGACACTCCAATTCAGCAAGAAGCGGCCCCCACCTTCCTCGCAATCAACCTATGGGAAACCAAGTTCTATTAGTGGTCCTTCCAACCAATGTATGTCTTGTTTAGGGATTTAGTAGCAAAAAAAAGACCAATAATTCATCCGAGTATGAAATATATTGATGTTAGGAGGTAATAAACGTGTGGTAAAGTAAGAAACCAAGTTCTATTATTAGTTCATCAAACCTATGTATGTCTTATTTCGGAATTTAGTTGTCGAGAACATCATTATTATTTCAGTGTTTACCCTTTTTTTTGTGTTATTGATGATAAAGGTCTAAAGTAAAAAAAGGTGATTGTTATTAAACTGTGCTATATCTTCCAACCTAATTTTAAAAAAAGTGTTGTTCTAATTCCTCCTGGTTGGGATGGTCTACGATCACGTTACGGAAGTTGTATTCTTGGTGTGAGTACCAACAAGTTGAAGGAAGCAAAGATCAGTTACTTGTTTTACCAGTTATATGTTAATTAGTTGTAGTCTTCCTCTTCTACTTCACTTTTAACCTTTTTATTTGGAAAGTTCCTTTGTGAAGATTCTCTAGTTTGTTCTCTACTGCATCGTACATTTGATCTAATTATCACCTAACCACATGGAAATGCATTCTTGACATTTCCGCATTTGACTTATTGAAAATTTGTAATGCAGATCAAGTATATGAAGGAGATGTATTTATCAGACCTCAATGATTTATACGAGAAAATTGCTCATAAAGTGCAGCAGGTATGTCATCAACACCCCTTTAAGTGCTTCATCATAGTTCCAAATTTTGGTTAACTCCCTTGCAAGTATCGCGAAATGACACACCACCATTTTCATATAGCATGTCCAATGTGTAGTGCGTATTGTACTCTATTGGTTATTGGAAACTCCTCACACTGGGAACTGGTGCAGAAAGCTCAAGACACTAAATTCTCCTGCCGATTGTCATCTTTAGAAACAGTGCTCTTATAGTTGTAATGCGTCTAGTTCCTTTTCATTTCTAGCATCTGCATCATTTGTGTGTGTTGAAGTATTGTGAATGATTCTGAAGTCTTTGTTTGTGTTGAAGCATTATAAATGATTGTGAAGTCTTTGTTTGTGTTGAAGCATTGTAAATGATTGTGAAGTCGAGGTGGTAGTGGTCACCATAAAAGAGTTATTTTTGCATGTAATTTTTCTGTTAGTTTGTTTTGCTTTCGGGGAAGGAATTAAGGCATCCATTCATCGGGAAAGGGCTTGATGTAACTGAATTCATATGAATGAACATTCTGCTTATTTGTGTGAACCTTGCGAACTATGTCATTTCTTAAACTTTACTCTTTCTTTCGTTGCCTTGGGAGGTACTTGATGCATGAATTTCAAAAGTAGGACTATGACTAAACTGATATTTTTCTTTCTGATTTTATGCATGATACTCTTCATCAGCGTCTTGAAAATGAGATAATTGAAAGGCTCAAGATATTCAAGGTAATGCTAGAGTGTATTGTGCTTTTCTTGCGGCTTAACAAGCAGGATATTCAACTTAGTCAAAAGAACAAACTGGTCTCGGTTGAGAAGCACATAAGTTTCTTTCTTAGTTTCGATTGGGCAAGCAACAAGACTTCTTCTTCTCCACAGCAGGGGCAACTTCATCAGTCTTCCATGCAGCTTCAGAACCCACAATCTCTTGATGGTCAAATTAATCCACTGATGCAGCCCGTACATGGTTCTATAGAGGCGATGCAACAGAATTATATCACCAACTTGCAACATAGTACCTTGTCTGGCGTTCCGACAATTTCCTATTCTCAACATCACATGATAAATATGGTAAAACCTGGTTCCAGATGGGATTTGGGACAAGGTAATTTGTTGAACTCGCCGCATCAGATGGCTACTGGCTCCTTAAAACCGAATCCTGTTAACAATCTTCAACATGATAACATAAGCTTATTAAGTACACAATGTGGAACGAACCCAGTTCAGGCAAATCTCAATTCCCTATAGCAAAAATCAAGCGTTTGGCAGAAAATGTCGCAGAGCCAAAAAATGTTGCAAAACCAGCTATTAAGACAGCAGTCCTACCATCGACAGATGCAGCAACTACTTTTTCATAGAAAGAAGTTAAAGCAATAGCAGTAAGCAAAGCAACGGTTAAAGCAGCAGGCAATCCTCGAATCCCTACAGCAAAACTGAAATGCACTGCGATATTTACTTCTTATACAACATTAGTAGCAAATGTTACGGAACTAACAATTAACACCGCTATGCAACCTGCTACTGATGCAGCAACAACTTTTTCGAAGTCAGCAGTTAATGAAACATCAGCAAGCAATGAGCTCATTGTCTGGCATATCGACAAATTCCAACTTTCAGCAAGACATGATAAATACAATACAGCCTTATTCCAAATCTTTGAACTCATTGCAACATGTCTCTACATGCTCTTTGGAACAGAATCCTGTTAACCATTGTCAACAAGTTGACATTAGCTCATTAAGTTCATAAAGTGGAACTAACACAAAGCAGGGAAACCTCGGTTCCTCACAGAAAAACTCAAGCGTCTGGCAGCAAATGTCGCAGAGCCAGAAAATGCTGCATAACTAGCAATTAAGACAACAGTCCCACCATCGGCATATGCAGCAACAACTTTTTCAAACACAGAAGTTTCTACAACAGAATAATTTCTCCAACTTGCAGCATAATTCCTTGTCTGGTGTATCGACAAATTTCAACTCTCAACAAGACATGATAAATACAATACAGCCTGGTTCCGATTCTTCGAACTCACTGCAACAGGTGTCTACTGGCTCTTTGCAACAGAATCCTATTAACCGTCATCAACAAGTTGACATAAGCTCATTAAGTTAACAAAGTGGACCGAACCCAGTGCAGGCAAACCTCGGTTCATTCAAGCGTCTGGCAGCAAATGTCGCAGAGCCAGAAAATGTTGCACAACCAGCAATTAAGACATCAGTCCCACAATCGACATATGCAACAACTACTTTTACAAAGACAGAAGTTAATGCAACAGCAGCAAGCAAAGCAATAGTAGATCACACTATTGCCAACCCACCAGCTGTCACAACTTCATCAGTCTTCCATGCCGCTTCAGCAACCACAATATCTTGATGGTCGAAACTAATCCACAAATGAAATCCCTACAGTGTTCCATGGAAGGAAATGCAATAAACCAATATTATATACTTGCAACATGATTGTTTGGATAATTCAATTGTTTATGTTTCGTACATTCGTGAACTCATGCACCCTTCTCTAGATTATGTGAAGTAATGGATTTATTATGATAAATTACTTAAATTTTATGTGGGAACTATTGCTAAAACTTGAAATATGCATCTCCAAATATTTCTCTATTTGGATCTTTAGCAACATTTTTACAAACAAAGGTCACAATTTTTCACAAAATTTTTGTGGTCTATTTTTTTCAATATTTGATTCTTTAATTGTTTTTCCTTAAAGAATGATACAAAAATTTGTTATACTATCTTGATGATAGTTATTGTTCTATTTTTCCTTTTAGAACTCTTGAGATAGTTATCACTGGTAAAATGTCATCTATAAGTCACCAAAATTACTCATCTTTGTGTTTTGTTCTAAGATTTCCTTGTTCAAAATTAATAATCCCTTGTCATTTGTACAATTTTTCAGTTACTAATGTTATCTCAAAATTTTTGTATAAAACCTCTATCCTAAGGACCAATATTGTTATTATCCTTCATTATTTTATAAAACTTGTTTTGAGAACGTTACTTGCACGTTTGGCCCTTATTATGTATCAACTTTCTGTAGAGATAAAATTTATATAGACCTAACTCTTGTTAATAAAAAAAATTTCACCCCTCTCTGAAATACTTGTAGCTGCATTTTTGTGCATTTATTATGATAAATTACTTAAATTCGAACAACTGTATTTCTTATGATGAGCCACTTCTAAACTAGAACTATATTAATTTCTACAACTTAAAATTATCACTCCAAAATTTTAACCCCGGATATCATTTTTGTTCTCAAATGATCACACGAAGATTGAGGTTTCTTGGAACATAAATACTCCAACAATCATTTAAATAAAAAATAAACTAAGGAACAAATCAACAAGAAGAATAAATATCAATAAATAAAAAATTACATAAGAACTATAATATGATGAAACACGAAGTGTAGTGGACATCATAAGATTTTTCTCTCAAGAGTTTGAAAGTTTTGCTTTGAATGATATATATTGATGGGAGTCATAAGATAGCTAGTAGGTTATAGTACTACTCAAGAGATTGAGGTTTCAATATAAGGGAAAAAGCAGAAAAACGGGCTGAAGAGAAATTAAAAGTGGCTGGCTGCTCTCAAAAGCGAACATCACAAAAGTGATGCCCACGTCGCAAAACCGGCCAAGCTACCAAGGGTTTCAGCTTTCTTAAGAAAAAATCCAGGCAGCTTATGTGAACATCGTAAAAGCGATGTCCGGATCGCCAAAGCGAAGGCGCCAGCACTGCTGCACCATCAGTTTAGAGCAAAAAAGCTCCAAACTTTAAATGGACACCCGGAATTCATTCGCAGTCGAAAAGATGCAAACCAAAAGAGCAAAACACTAGGAAACGACATTCTGGGGTCAACGGAACGATGAAACAGCCATCCAAGGCCGTTTACTCAAAATGTTAACCAAAGTCAACACTTAACAAAAAACACAAACAAAATGCCAAATGCTAGAAACTCAATCCGATAGCCTTAGGAGCTGAACAAAAGGTTGTTCTAGTCAAAACCTGGTATTCCAGAGCTAATCGTGCTGATAGAATTCGATTTCGAGAGCGTTTACCAAAGTCAAACTTTAGGCAAAACTCGAAAACAAAAACGCCTAATCGTACCAAATCCAAGCGGAAGCCTCAAAACCTAAAATGATCATCACTCTAAACCAAAATGACCCTTCCATAGCTGGTGAAATTGATAGAATTCAAATCCGACATCAGAATCTCCGGATGTTGACCAAAGTCAAGTCTTTCAAGCTTAAAGCCTCCAAACTAAAAAACTTGCACCAAACACCTCGGGAAGCATGCCACCCAACACAACATCACACCAAAGCCATAAGGAAGCTACAGGAAGGGGCAAAATGGTAAAAACATGTGAAACCATACAACAATGAACTTGATGACAACATATTTTGAGGTTTATGACATATAACTGTTCTATGTTTCAGATTTCACTTCAATTTAAATTGATCGAGACACTTGAAACAATTCGAACCCCCTGAGGAGATTCATCTACAAAAACAAAACAAAAAACTTTGGGCCGTAAAAGAAGAGAAAATTTGTAGTTCCAACTCTGATATAAGAGTTTGGGTTCATTCCTCCTCAAGTTACAAGTGGTTGCAAGGTAAAGACTTGATCAAAACTGTAGCACCATATTTATCTTTAGTTGAACTCTCATGGTGGGCATCGAAAAAGAGATATAAAAGTTGCTCCGCATAAGCTGGGTCCGCAACAGTTTTAGGGGAAGAATGAATTAAATGATTCCCTGGAAGCACAATGCTTGCTTGGCAATGCATATGGTAAGTAAATTTACTTTACCTGATTATGAATCATTGCAGGAGCAGCAACATTAATCACTTTTGCACCAACTGCGATATGGTTAGAAGGCAAGCCATCATTTCTTTCCTTCTAATTTGAACAATAAATGGTGCCTCGAACACTCGTTGAAGAATATCCCTTTTCTGGTCTGATATACTTCGGGGGATCTCTTTACTGAATGGTAATTCCATTTTTGGAATACTTCTTCTGAGAGTGAATGTGATGTTTAACATAGAACAACAAGTTACCTGCCAAAAGGAATTGAAACAATTATGTATATCCACTGAAGAGAACGGAAATCCATTTTTAAAGTACAAACAAAACATCTCTGTTGGAATTAATGCATTCAAACCTTGATGCTTAGTCTTTCAATATTGTCTCTTAGTTTTTCAACAAGTCTTTTAGGATTCTGTAATACATGTATCTTGTAAATTGTGATGCATGTATCTAGTTATTTGTGAAAGACCTTTAGTTTTATATTTTATTAGTATAAATAGAGATGTAATAGATGATTCTAATAATATCAAGTGACCTGAAGTAATCTATGTAAAACTTGAGCATTTTCTAAAGAAAGTATTCTCCTTCTATATTTCTTACAAACTCTGCAACAACAAGATTTGACACGATGATCTTATACAGTAGGAGTATTCCACCAGAAAATGTGCAATTTCAATGAGAAATACTTTCTCACCTACAACCAGGCCTATCCAAGAAAAAAACCAAATAATACTTTTCGAATCATATAGAAGTTTGGTTCATTAGTTATACACTTTGGTCTGAGTATTTGACTTGCTTAAGGGTATCACTCAGACTAGTAAGTTACCAGGTACTTTGGACTATTCTTATACTAGGAAAGGATGACAATTTCGTGATCAGCATTCAAGATCCAGCAGCCGCCAGCCAGCCAGCCGCACCAACAAATTATAAACTTGATGGTATGCCTTTGTCATCAGGTGTTGGTGTATGAGTTATGCCTACAACAACTTCTAGACTTTATGGCATGCCTGTGTCAGGTGTTGGTGTATGAGGTATGCCGAGATTTGTTATGTCTAATGAGGAACATAAGAGGTTTGAGGGGTTCTAGGAGATAGATCGACCTCAGTTTCACAATGGACAATGAGAGAATAATTATGAGTTTCATGTGAGTTGTCATGAGATGTTGAAAAATGTGGGGTTGGTGAAGTCCCATAGAGTGTATTACAATACTTTTCATATGTGTGGCCTATCTAAGCAGTGGTGGCGGTCTGATGTGGTTACTAGACCAACAGGTTCATTCCTAGTAGCTTGCAAGAGGACATGTAGAGTCAGTTTGAGCGCTTGACTTAGGATGGTATTTCAAATAGATTTCGGGACAAGATTCCATTCCTTGTCTCATCATGCACTGGTGATTTTTCAAGATGAGACCAAGAATTTGTTGATTCATGAGAAGTCTGACTTGTCATATCCATGTAGCAACATATCAGACGACTTCGTCTGGGGCTTCTTTTCAAAGAGTAGTCAAGGTGGCCATGGAGCTTGAGCTTGTGCACCACAAGGAGTTTAGGGATTTGACGGACAAGAGGTCTTGCACTTCTTCTTATTTTAGTGGTACCTCATCTGGCTAGAGGTAGAGGATATTTAAGGAGGGGTTTCATCCTAGTTCCAGTATACATGTTCATGCAGCTATTCAACCATCCGAGGGAAGTTATTTTAGACAAGGCTCCCACAGCTTGGATCAAGACTTATCAGGGTTGTTGTTAATGTTTTTCAAGTCATGGTAACCATTCAGTATACACAGATTCTTATCAGTATGTGGTGGTTCCTAGTCCTGCTATGACTGTGGTGAGTCAGACTTAGAGCGGGAGGTCGACATCAATAGTCTTTTGTAAAGTTGTAACTTCATTTCTATTTTTATAAAATAAATTTGGAAAGTTTTTTTTTTTAAAGAGAGTAAAATTTCAAAATTCAACTTGGAAAAAATGAAAAATTTCATAACAAAACACTAATATCGTAAAAAATATATATGTTATTTTAAGAAAAGTGAATAGAATTTATAGACCATGGTTTTTATGAGAAGAAGAAAAAGATCAAGGAAACACTTATTTCTTTTTGCCACATTCGCATTAGCTGACCTTGATTCATTCAATTCATATTTGACCAAAATAAGATTTTTAACAAATCTAACAACTACTCATTAATGCATGGTGTGCTTATTTTAAAAAGAAAATAATTGGATCATAATTCACCAAGTGATTTAGTTCCATTAAAAAAACACTCAAAACTTTTCTTTAAAACTGAAGAAAGTTGAAGAAGATATGGTGTTGCCATGTTCAGTGTGATGCCATGGATTAGAAAATTGGGATATGGTGGCTGCCGAATTATCAAATTCCATTTTCGATCGACATTGATGTATTTTTCAATTTTCGTAGGTAGAATGTCAGGCCAAGTACAAAAATATAATATAAGAATCTATATCAGACAACTTTTACTGAAGAAGAAGATGATGAGAATAAATTGATAAAGTTTATAATAGATAAACTTACAAATACTTATAGAGATTATTGGACAAAGCAAGTCAAACCAAGGGATACTCTACTTCAGTATAATTTATCTTTTTCATAAATCCCTCATTTCCCTTTTTGATTATTTTTTACTTATGATGTTTTAAAATTTAATTGTTCTCACTAATTTTTTGTTTAATCCACATTTATATGATGGTTTTTATAAAAACAAAATTATCTAGGAGATACAAAATATATTTAAAGATATATATCTTTTCTAAAGCTTAGGAATTGGGGCACAAATAAAGTATCACTAATTGGTACAATCTACACTAATTTATGTTTTTTCAAATAAAATGTTCTTGATTCCAATTTTATCATTACAAAAAAAAAAAACCACTATTTCTATACATCAAAACTCCATTGTTAATATATTTAGAGAAAAATTGTCAAACACTACTATTAGCTATATACTTTTTAACAACGGATTTAGTAGCTAATTCATGGTTTTTCTTATAAAAACCACTAAAATGATTGTTACCTTTGATGATTTGCCCCATATAGTTATTTGTTAGTTTTGGCTGTTTTAATTGTCTAAAGTTATCTTTGTAAATCTATTTTTTTGGTACACTGGTAAGAAAAAATCTAAAAAGGAAAATTTTGATAAGTCAAATTTCTTAAATATTCCAAGAGAAAAAAATTCATATTATTAATGGAATCTTTTCAAACTAGAAATGCTTCTTTATTTTATAAAATAAAATAAAATTGGGGTTAGAGAAAGGTAAAACGGAGAAGGTATTACAAGGTAGGAATCACACCCTCACCAAGAAATTGAAAATTTAGCTAGTCAACCAATAGAGCTACTAAGATTCTCCAACTAGCGATTGTTTGTATATTACGATTTTTATTTCTCAAAGAGTCTTCAAGATTATTTGTCATCTATCTTTAAATGCATATTTCATTCTTCTTGGTTATTTCTATCAAATGTTTATAATTTTCACTAACAACCATATTAGGGTGAAATTATATATCTGCATTTTTTAATTATAAGTTACAACAAAAAGGTAATCAGATTACTAATATCTTTATTTATGCTATTGTTATGTAGGAAAAATTCTCCGATTTTTTTCCAAAGAAGAAGCTAAAGAAAGTATAAAGTAAAATGAGGAAAAAAATGATGATAAATTTAATGACAAAATGGATGACATTAATCAAGATTTCGTAAAGATTCTTGATGTGGTGAGATCTCACAAGCATTGTTGTCTTTTTGAATCTCCACTTCCCAGTCAGGTAAATACATTGCTAATTTATATTGTAAAACCTCGAATTTTAAAAGGAAGGAAAACAAAATTTTTGGGTTTCAGGTTGTGTCTCGGTTCCTATCTACAAAGCGTAAAATCTTCTACAGGCTATATTAAATTTCTTTTACCTTGTAGTTTTGGTTATATTTCATATATCATTACTAATGTAGATTGTAGACTATAGTTAATCTCCTAACCCTTGGCATATGCCTTTTTTTTATCTCAAGACTTTGTGTTTTAAACAAATAAAATGTCACATAATTGAATTAACATAATTCACTTGATGATGTGAACAATTGTTTGGTATGTGATTTGCATCAACCTCTTTTGTTTATTTTTACCCAGAAAAAAAATGGAGAAGGGTCTAAAATGCCTCTCAACTATTCGAATTGGTACAAAACTACCCTCCATCCACCTTTTGTCCCCCAAATACCCTAGACATCAACATTTCGGTTCAAAAATACCCTCGATATTAACCCTTTGGCTTACATTTATTCTTATTTTTAATAGCTCCCCTAAAGAAAAATCATTAAATATTATTTATTATGTTTCCTAATTTGATTGGTCCAAATTAGAATAAGACAAAAACACATATAATTCATATGTTGATCCGATACACTTTAAAATAATATTCAAAAAAATATTAATTTAATGATTGGGCTATTTTAAATCAATACCCAATTTATTATAATCCAACTCATAACTTTGGATCCATCTAAAATCCGCGTCTCAGCATCCATATAAAAATTATTTTTATTAAAATAAAATTTATATTAGATCCAATTATCTTGTTCATTCTCTCTTTTTATTCCTTTTTAGTCTTTTATTCTTAATTAGGATATCATAGACTCAAACTTGAAATGAACTTACATGTTTGTATTCTTTTGATTTGTATTATTGTCTTGACGGTGTAGGGATGGAAATAGGAGAAAATATTACTTTTATTGATATATTTTTAATTTTGGGTACACACAAGAGACAAAACACTATTAAATTATGTTCTATTGAGCTAATTATTTCTATATGACTGTCATGTTATTTTCCTCCTTTTTTCTACCTTGTTTTGTCATTAGTTTTAAAAATTAAGATCCAATGTTAAAAAAGTTAAAGAGAGAGGAAATGGAAGAAAGGGGGGGGGGGGGGTTACTATGAAATCCTAACTCAATTTAATCATATGAGCCCATATACTAAATAAATTATTTTAACAAACAGAGACCTAAATTATCCTTAAACTATGAGATTTGGTACGACATAACCCTCCCATCCACCTCTATTAGTGTAAGCCGTTAGAAATAAGGGTAATTCTGAGCCAAAAGGTTGATGTCATGGGCAACTTGGGAGCCGAAAGGTAGGCAGAGGGTAGTTTTGTACCAATTCAAATAGTTGAGGGGCATTTTAGGCCCTTCTCGGAAAAAAATATTCATAAAATTGTTAGTACATTTGAGAATTTTAATTAAATGTTCTCCAATCCTATTATCTTCTATTTCCAACTCTTCCCAATGAAAACTTTAGCAGAACGTTGGGAGTAATTGCTTTTTGTTTAGTGATTGAACGTGGTCAGCCATGACCATAACTTCTCATTGGAACTCTATTATTTCACTCATTATTTTATCTTCTTATATTTTTTAACTCATGTAACCTTTAGGCCATTTATCTATCCAATTTACTACCCATAATATTCTTATTCATTGCAAGGAAGAATTTCTCTCCTATAAATAGCGATGGTCTTACTTTGTTAGCAGAACGTTGGTTAATAATTACCTTTCGTTTAGTGACTGGATGTGGTCAGCCATATTGGCCATAACTTCTCATTGATACTCCATTATTTCACTCATTATTCTATCTTTTTATTTCTTGTAACTCATGTAACCTCTAGTCCATTTATCTACCCAATTTAGTATCCCATAATCATCATATTTATTGCAAAAAATAATTTCTACCCTATAATAGTGATGATCTTACGTTTTTAGGTGTATAAGAAAATATAGGGTGCATAAAAGTGAGTAACAAAAGAAGTTCTTATTACTTGAAGGGAGGTGTTCTTTCTATGGAGATTTGGATTCAACTCTTTTTTAGTGTTTGTTGAGTTGTACTTTGTGATTGAGCTATGCTGTCTGGAGGGGACAAGTTAAGAAGATTACTGCAAGATTGGTGAATATATTTGTTACCATGGGCTTGAATCTCCTTAAAGAGAGCGAGATATCTATGACCAAGCCTGAAGATAGATAATTTTCTTCATTTTATTTTAAATTGTAATTTTGTAATTTAACCAACAAAAACTTCTTGACTATCCCATTTAAATATATATCATTCTACAATTTTTTATTTCATTTTTAACAAATACTATATTGTCTGATCACTCAAAGAATATATATATATGAGCGAATCTAAATTTGTTGTTCACTACTAGAAAAACTGACTTCATAAGAGGTCGGAATAAAATCATCTTTTGAGTTGTGGATAAATTAGAAACAACCTCTTTATCGGGCAAAGGTAAGGGTAAGATTTGCATACATCCTACCTCCTTGATTCAACTATAAGATTATATCGGATATATTTTTCACCAGTAAATTTGATATTGGGCAAGACTTTATTAGCATAAAGCTATGGTGATGTTAGAAAAATTGGTCATAAAAGGTGACAAATTGCCTTACAAAAGTTATGGTAAACGTCAGAATTTTTGCAACAAACCTGGATGAATCACCATAATCATTTTAGCATTAACGATAATATCATATTGATTGATTTATCTCTTGATATTTTTGGGGATAGTTCTGAAAGAAGTGGACCTGATACACTCCCTACTAGTATTGTTGAGCTCTATCCATTTAAACTTTGTAGTTTCAGGAAAATCAAATCGTTCTCTTGCTCTTAAACTAAAACTATGTTCTTGAAAACACAATGATCAATGCCTGTAGAACTTTCCCAGCCCATTCAATATCATGCGTACATATCGTAGATTAACTAGCACAATCCCAAACAAAGAAAATAGATATGAAGAATAACACAAGTATTTAATGAGGTTCCGCTAGGTGTAATGACCTGTTTCCATTGTTATAGAAACGTCAACGGGGAAAAAATTTGGGGCGGAAACTTTTTAGTAGTAACTTAAAATTTCCTAGCCTAGTCGAGATTTGGACGAAATCGGAGTTAGTGAGGTTAGGTAAATCTGGTAACAAATGAGAGATCTCATAATTAATTTGATCGCATGAGGGGATAGCTAAGACTTTAAGGAAACCGTACGACTTTACGGAATTGAATTCGGATGAGTAGAACTCCCGAAACTGATCCTAGTGTGAGAGGGTAGTTTCTGAGTGTCATGTGATGAAGGTATGTTGTAAAATGGGGGTTTGAAACTCTTAATCTAGCTCACTGGTTCTTTGCAAGCCGCCAGTGCGGAATTATTCCAACCAGGGCTATGCCGCTGTAGCGGAATGGGGGTCGCCATAGCGGGCCAATCTCAAATTAGGTAAAAAATAAACCCCCAAAATGCCATTATTCTGTAAATTTCGTTCTTAAGAGTTAGGAGACGAACCAGGGTGACTTCTTGACAGTGTTTCACCATTCTTGAGGCTAAAGATAAGGTTTTTACTCCCCAAATCCATTTTTCTATCCGTAGAATGTAAATTCATGGGTAATTATTGTTTGGGAAGGGTTTTTGAGCTGTTTTGATGGTGCAAAAACCCGTAATTTGGATGTTGGGATCATGGGTTTGGCCTAGGGTTGATAGTGTTGATTGTAATATGGGTAATTAGCCATCGTTTATTGATCCTAGCGTTATATTGATTGTTTGAAGACCAAGAACAAGCGGAACGAATCCGGAAAGGGAACAATCAAGTTTCTTTTGAGGGTTTAAACTTTGTTCGAGGTAGGTGATGGTTGTGATTTCATGTTGATCTGATCTATGTTAGTAATTACTTTAATATTATGCATGTATGTATGTAAATGTTGCAATATTGATCACACTAATCATATATAAGGATGATTCAATAGTTGTATGCCATGTATCATGACTTGATTGTATGATTATAAGAATGTACATTGTGATTGTAATTGTGGTTTGTTGAATGGATCG
Organism: Solanum raphanifolium; assembly: GCA_036250405.1. NCBI lineage: Eukaryota > Viridiplantae > Streptophyta > Magnoliopsida > Solanales > Solanaceae > Solanum > Solanum raphanifolium. Next base: position 24,949 of record JAJOOE010004652.1, read on the forward strand.
AGTGTTGCGTTCCAACACACTAACTTGGATCGGGTGCCACGTTCCGGCGCATATATGGGAACGGGTGTCACGTCCGACACACTAACTTGCATTGGGTGCCACGTACCGGTACACTAACAGTTTGGGTATGGGTTCCGTGAGAGGACCAATGACTTGGCATATCTGTATATCTTTGAGATTGTGAAATCGTACATTGTCTGTAAGTGATAATTGATATTGTATATGTTCGGTGTATGGATGTTATTTATTGATTGTAATGACTTATATATATTTCACCGATTGGGATAGCCGCGTTGATCCTACCTGTACACTGTGCTTGTGTACTGATATTGCACTTGCTACTTCTTTGTTAAGGTACATGGGATCTTCAGGCGGCTACTAACATACTTCGTTTAGAAGATCACTGATAAGCCAGTTCTTCCGAGCTGCCATGAGTTCTCAATGTGTTTACGTCCACATCTTCAAAAATTAGACTAGTACTTTAGATTTTCTTATGTTTAATCGGGTTGTACCCATTTCCTTTAGACTTATGATTCTTTTTAGAGTTTTGGTACATTGACTTTCAGGTTCTAGGCTTTAATTCTGCAATCGTTTGTTAGACTTCGGAGTTTATGGAAACTCCATATTTTTCCTTTGGACATTTAAACCTGCTTCTGTATCTTCAAATGTTTTAATTTTCTTTAATTTGGTTATATGGGTTGTAGTAATGGTTCTCCCACCGGAGGGTTAGTGTGGGTTCTAATCACGATGGTCTGGATCGTGACAAAGTTGGTATCAGAGTCCTAGGTTCGTTGATCTCAATGTAAAAAATGAGTATAGTAGAGTCTTGCGGAACGGTACATAGACGTCTGTACTTTTCTTTGAGAGGCTATAGGACTTTAAAAAATCTCTTTATTTTCTCTTTGTCTCCTTTCGTGCTATAACTTGGTTCCAATTTGTATATGGTGATCCAAATTGGTATCTAATCTCCTTCACTCTTCTGTCCGCAGATGGTTAACACTAGGTTCAACGGTGTCAGTCCCGTAGCTCTTGTCAATGCACCTGCTTAGGAATCTGCAACAAGAGGTCACGGTCGAGGCAGGGGTAGAGGAAGAGAAAGGGGAAGCGGCCGAGGAAATATAACACCTACTAGGGATAGAGCTCCGATTGAGAATCCTCCCAGGAATGAGAATCCTCCTGCGCATTATGAAGAGATAGAGGAGAATGTTGAGGTTGAGAATGATGAGGATGTTGCACAAGAGGAAGAGGTGGAGGCTGAGAATAAAGGTATTCCTCCCTTAGACACAGTGTTAGCTCACCAGAATATGTCGTTCCTGAGAGGATTGGTTGGTCCTGGAGTGTTTCCCTCTATTCAAGCAACTTAAGCTCCCACCAACCTCCCCCCCCCCCCATTTTTATCATTGTCCCCAACGTGGGTGGAACTGTAGGTACTGATGCTTTCTACCGTTCTTTGTTGGGTCCTGTTATGACTGGTAATGAACATGAGATGTTGACTAAGTTCTTGAAATTGAAACAGCCTGTGTTCCATGGTTCCGAAAGTGAGGACGCTTATGAGTTCATCCTAGATTGTTATGAGAGGCTTTATAATTTGGGAATTGTCCATCAGCATGGAGTAGTGTTTTTGAACTTCCAACTTCAGGGCAAGGCTAAGCAATAGTGGAGAGCTTATGTGGAATCCAGATCATCAGCTTTACCCCCACTCATTTGGACCTAGTTTCATGCTCTGATTTTGGAAAAGTATGTGCCCCAGACCTTGAGAGATCGCAAGAAAGATTAGTTCATGGATTTGGAGCAAAGTGGTTTGTCTGTGGCTGCTTATGAGGCTTAGTTCCATGCTTTGTCGAGATATGCAATGCAATTGGTGACTACTAAGGAAGAGAGGATCCGTCTATTTGTTAAGGGATTAAATTGTGAGTTGCAGATATTGTCTCTTCATATGACCTCTGCAGGAAAAAGCTTCAATGAGGTAACAAATTTTGTGAAGAAAGTGGAAGGGGTGAGGCGAGACGGTCAGGCTAAGGCATTTTCTAAGAAAGCCAAGAATTCAGGTAACTTTCAGGGTTCTTACTCCAGAGGTTAAGGGAGGTCAACACTTGCAGCCCGGCCAATTAAGTCTGCATAGAAGTACTGGGGAACTACACCTCAGAATTTGATTTAGGATAGCCAGGGAGACGCACCTTCGTGGTGCACTAGGCCATCCTTTGATCGCACTTGTTATAACTGTGGAGAACCTAGGCATATGAGGAGAGATTGTCCTCACCCACGCAGGATGGAGTCCATGCAACAGCATTCTAGAGCAGTGGTACCCGCGGGAAATGGTAATAATGGTCAAGGGCATCCATAAGGTAGGTGAGGAGGAAATCAGTGAGGTCGTGGAGGTAGGGGTAATGATAATGCAGGCAGAGGTACAATGCAGCCAGATAGGGAAGTAGCCCATCATGATGACATGGCTTAGTGTTATGCCTTTCCTAGAAAGACCGAGGCGGAGGCGTCTGACACACTGATCATATGTACTATTCTTGTCTGTGATCGGATCGCTAATATGTTATTTGATCAGTGTTCTATTTATTCTTATGTGTCCGTGCAATTTGCCTCAGAGTTTGATATGAATTGTGATATACTTGATGCCCCATCCATGTTTCTACCCCCGTTGGAGAGTCTGTCATAGTAACCCATGTCTATCGTGCTTGTCCTATCTTGTTTATGGGTTTTCAAACTTGGGCTGATTTGGTTATTTTTTATATGACAACTTTGATATAATCTTAGGCATGACTTGGTTGTCCCCCTATTATGTTGTGTTGAATTGTAACACCTCAATCTGTGACTGTAAAGATTCCTGGTAGGAAAAAGTTAGAGTGGAAAGGGGTGTACAAGTCTAAGACAACTAAGATCATATCCTTTATTCAGGCTAGGAAATTGGTAGGCCAGGGTTGTTTGGCTTATTTGGCTCATATTCGGGATGTTGAAGTTGAATCTCCCTCTATTGGTTCTATCCTTGTGGTGTCGGAATTTGGAGAAGTGTTTCCTACTGATTTGACTAGTATGTCTCCGGATAAAGATATAGACTTCTGTACTGATTTAGAAGCTGGTACTCGTCCTATTTGCATCCCACGGTATTAGATGGATCGGTAGAGTTGAGAGAGATTAAAGCTCAAATCCAAGAACTACTTGATAGGGGTTCCATCCGTCCTAGTGCTTCCCCATGGGGTGCTCCTGTCTTGTTTGTTGATAAAAATGATGGTAGTATGAGGATGTGTATATATTACCGGCAATTGAATGGGGTCACCATTCGAAACATGTATCCATTGCCTCGAATAAATGATCTTTTTGATAAATTGCAAGGCGCATCAGTTTTTTCTAAGATTGATCTAAGGTCTGGTTAGCATCAATTAAATATTAGGCAAGAGGATATGCCCAAGATGGCGTTTAGAACCCGCTATGGGGACTACCAATTTCTAGTTATGTCGTTTGGGTTGACTAATGCACCTCCAGCTTTCACGAGTTTGATGAATGGTATGTTCAAGACATTTCTTGATTCGTTTGTTATAGTATTTATTGAGGACATTTTGGTTTACTCAAAAAGTGAGGAAGAGCATGCCGACCATCTACGTGTAGTTCCAGGTGTTCTTGGGAAACAAAAGTTGTATGCAAAATTTTCTAAGTGTGAATTTTTGTTGACTTCGGTTGCCTTTTTGGGGCATGTAGTTTCAAAAGAAGGGGTAATGGTAGATCCCCAAAAGATTGAAGCGGTTAAGAATTGGGTTCGGCCTAGCTCTGTGACTGAAGTTAGGAGCGTTGTGGGGCTCGCTATCTACTATCGCCGATTTGTGAAGAACTTTGCTTCTATCGCAACACATCTGACTAGATTTACCAAGAAAGAGGTACCCTTTGAGTGAGCTGAAAGGTGTGATGAGAGCTTTCAAAAGCTCAAGACTATTTTGACCACATCACCTATTCTAGCACTATGATTCGCTCAAATTACACCTCCCTAAAGAAGCATAAGTGATCGTTATCAAGTAAATAACCCAACTCGTAGGTTGGGGTTGATCCCACGAGGAATATGGTTTAGACTTAACTTTAAGGAACGATTATATTCATTTAGTCAATGTATTTCCGAAAAGAAGGAATTAAAGGGAGGGATATGTGAAACAAATTCAGGAAATTATGTAAGTAATCAATGAGCAAGATTCAAACTTTTGTTGTTACCAAGATGAGAAAGTAACTAGGGTGTACGTGTTCCCCATAAGCTCATAACGCGGTAATCCTAGTAATAGTAATCCTTTCCTAGTTTATTACATGCAAAGTGATTAGTTAGGTATCTCTAAATCTTTGGTTCGGCATCTAGAGAATTTCACCTCGCAACTTGGTCCGACTACGTGTGTATAATTTACTAACCCTTACCTTTACCTCATATTAGACATCACATCGATGTATGGCTTCATTTTCACCCACACACCAATCGACATTAGACTATTAGATAGTATCACACTAAATCTATGTAGATAATTCTTTTCTTGTTATTTACCTCTTTGGTCCACCAAGTAGTAACGAGGCAAGTTCTAACATTGGCCACCGTTAAAAATATTTTTAAGTGACAAAATTAATGCATGCAATAACATTATTCAAGAATTACTTAGTTACTACTCATACGTTGTTAATCGCTCATGGTTCCCACAACCCTAGTTGTGGATTTAGTTGCCCGTAGTAGCAAGAACACAATTCATATTTTTAGATGAAGAAATCATTAACTTACGTAATAAGTAGAACAAATCCAGAATCTCAACTTGAATTGCAAAGTCAAAATCTTCAAAACAAACTTAGGAAATTAAGAATTGCTAAAGTTGTAAGTTAATCTCCAAAGTCAAGAACTAGAATAAAAGAAATAAAGTCTAACCTCCAAAAACGAGGTTTACATGCCATATATATAGAAAAATAAGTCCTAACTAAAAAGGAAATAAAATAAAGAAATAATGTTTCAGGACACGGTTTCAATCGACGATACTGACCTACGGACCGTGGATTGATCTACGGTCCGTAGGTCCCTTCCGGGAATTAGGCAAATTTCTAACTTGAGAATCTTCAAATCTATGAACCAGACAACGGATCACCAGTACGGACCGTGGATTGATCTACGATACGTGGATCCTCCTCTGTAGGTCCATACTTAGAATCTTAATAATCAGGTACTAGAACCACTCTCTGAATCATTTGACGGATCAACAGTACTTCTTCATCGCCCACATAGCCTTATGCTCTAGCTCTACCGGTAAATAGCAAGACATCCCATATACAAGTTGGTAAGGAGACATACCTCTGGGAGTCTTGTATGCCGTGCGATAGGCCCATAGAGCATCATCAAGCTTCTTTGACCAATCCATTCTATTAGCATTCACAGTCTTCGCCAAAATCTGTTTGATCTTGGACATTTCAACTTGCCCACTAGTCTGCGGATGGTAAGAAGTGGCTACATTGTGGCGGACACCATATTTCTCAAGTAGCACCTTGAACAACTTATTACAAAAATGGGAACCTCCAACACTATTAATCGCCCTCGGTGTACCAAATCTGGAGAAGATATTCTTTTTCAAGAATGTGATGACACTTTTACCTTCATTGTTGGGGAGCGCAACTGCTTCCACCCACTTCGATACATAATCAACCGTAACAAGAATATACTTCATTCCATGTCAACTCACAAATGGACTCGTAAAATCAATGCCCCATACATCAAACAACTCTATCACCAATATACGATTCATATGAAGCTCTTGCCTCTTTGAAATCCCTCTTTCTCTTTGGCAACGGTCACAACACTTGGCGAAATCATGAGCATCTCGGTGGATGGTAGGCTAGTAGTACCCACACTGCAAAATCTTATGTGCAGTCCGAATACCACTATGATGCCCACCAACAAGAAATGAATGACACGCCTTAAGTACACTCAGCATCTCAACCTCGGGCACTTATCGACGAATAATCCCATCAGCACAACTACGATACAAGTAAGGCTCATCCCAAAAGAATTTCTTCACATCATGCATTAATATTTTCCTTTGATGAAACTACAAATCCGGGGGCACCAAATCTCTTGCCAAATAATTAGCAAAGTCGGCAAACCAAGGAATCAGATCATGAGAAGCAGCCAATACCTGTTCATCCGGAAAAGCATCATTAATTTCAGCCCTATCACCAAGCTTTAGCATAGCCTCTTCCTCTAATATGGACAAGTGATCGGCAACTTGATTTTCGGTACCCTTTCCATCTTTTACCACAAAATCAAACTCTTGCAGCAACAATAACCATCTAATCAACCTCGGTTTTGCATCCTTCTTCGCCATCAAATACCTCAATGCAGAATGGTCAATATGCACTATGACCTTAGTACCAAGCAAGTAAAATTGAAATTTCTCGAATGCGAAAACCACTGCAAGAAGTTCTTGTTCAGTCATAGTATAATTCTTTTAGGCCACATTTAGAGCTTTTCTAGCATAGTAAATAGGATAGATAATTTTCTCTCTCCTCTGTCCTAATACTACACCAAGAGCCACTCCACTCGCATCGCACATTACCTCAAACGGTTGTCCATTATCCAGTGAAATAATGATAGGTACAGTAACCAAATTCTCCTTCAACTCTCCAAATGCTCTTAGACAAGCATCATCAAAATCAAACTTATATTCCTTTTCGAGCAGTTTGCAGAATAGATGTGCAATTTTAGAGAAGTCCTTGATGAACCTCCTATAGAAACCTGCATGCCCAAGAAAACTTCTAATACCTTTTACAGAGATAGGTGGTGGAAGCTTTTCTATTACCTCTACTTTTGCTCTATCAACCTCAATACCCTTCTCAGAAATCCAATGACCTAGAACTATCCCTTCTTTCACCATAAAGTGGCACTTCTCCCAATTTAGCACCAGATTGCAGTTTTCACACCTTTTAAGCACCTCAGCAAAATGATCCAGACATCGATCAAAAGAGTCACCTTCCACAGTGAAATCATCCATAAATACCTCAATAGTTTCCTCCACCATATAAGAGAATATCGACATCATACAACGCTGGAAGGTTGCTGGAGCATTGCACAACCCAAATGGCATCCGTTTGAAGGCGAAAGTCTCAAAAGGGAAAGTGAAGGTGGTCTTCTCTTGGTCTCCTGGGGAAATAGAAATCTGATTGTATCCCGAATAAACATCAAGAAAACAATACCAACCCTTACCTGCAAGTCTATCCAACATCTGATCCATCAATGGCATAGGGAAATGGTCATTTTTTGTCCAATCATTTAGCTTCCAGTAGTTTATGCAGACTCTCCATCTAGTCACGGGCCACATCGGAACAAGCTCGTTTCTCTCATTAGGAACCACAGTAATCCCACCGTTCTTGGGCACACATTGAACAAGACACACCCAACTACTATCTGTAACTTGAGAAATCATAAGAGAAGAAGAAATCGTTGCGTAGAAAGTCGTGCTTACTATCTCCTCCATCGTTGTTATGTAAGAGGAAATACTCATAAGGTAGGGTCGACACCCGCCTCCCCCCAAACTGTACTTGCAAGTTTCCCCGCAAAAAGCTCTCCACGCATCCCTCCAAAAGGATGGGCGAGTTCGGTTTGAGTGTTCATCGATGGGATAGATAACTCCAACATGCAACTGCTTGATGATCTCCTTTTTAACTACCTCTTCCATAGGCAGATTTAATCTTCTCTGGTGCTCAATACTAGGCTCGTGATCTAACATGAGTTGGATTTTATGAGAACAGATACCAGGAGGGATCTCAATAATGTCCGCAATAGTCCACCTAATAGCTTGCTTGAACCTCTTTAACATAGAAACCAAACACTCTACTTGTCGCCCATTCAAATCTGCTGCAATGATGACCGGTAAAGTATCATCTTTTACCAAGAATACGTACCTCAAATGTGATGGTAGAGCCTTAAGCTCCAATTTCGGTGCCTCCTCAACAGACGGTCTTACGGGTGAGGAGTCACGATTTTTCATATCTAACTCCAGTTTATTTGGTTTCGAATGATATTCGCACCTATCAAGTACCACAGCCAACTCATCATACTCTTTAATACCATCATTCTCAAAGTTCATCATAACTGTTGTTAGTGCCTCAACACCCAGTCTCTCTTCAATCTACACCTCAAACCCACTCTAAACTCAATATGTTATCGCAGATACCCATTGGAGCTTACTGCTCTACTTCATAGACCTACAGATATTGAAAGTTGCCTCTTCATTGTTCAGTCTGAACTTCATCTGCCCCTTTTCCATATCAACTAAGGTGCGCCCAGTGGCAAGGAATGGTTTCCCAAGAATGATGGGAAACTCAAATTCAACCTCACAGACAAAATCCGCCAGAAAGATAAACGACTCCACTTTCACTAGTACATCATGGACCACACCAATGGGACTCTTCACAGTTCTATCGGCCATGAGCAATCGCATCGCAGTCGGTTTTGGATCTCCTAGACCCAATTTATTGTAAATAGACAGTGGCATCAGATTAATGCTCATACCAAGATCACACAACCCCTTAGAAAAATTCAACAACCCGATGGTACATGGAATAGTGATGGCACCAGGATCCTCTTTTTTCTGCACAAGGGATCTTGTAGCAATAGAACTACAATGTTGCAATCTATCATCATCTTCGAAGCTCACTGCCCTCTTCTTTGTCACCATATCTTTCATAAATTTTCCATACCCAGGCATTTGCTCCAAAACTTCTATCAACAGAACATTGATGGAGAGATATTTCAACATGCTAATAAACCTGCGGTATGTGCCTTCTCCAGTCTTCTTCACTAACCTCTGTTGGAAGGGAAGTGGTGGTCTAGGCATGGGAATAACTTTTTGAGTTACCTCCGCTTCTTTTTCTGTCGCATTCTTGGACTCTCCACTTACCTCGACCACATCTTCATCTTTACTATTCTCAATTTCCACACCAGATGGCATAGGTGGATCAATGGTTTTCTTTCCTCCTCAAGTAGTGACTGCCATACACTGCCCATCATTCTTTGGATTTTGGATGGTGTTGCTAGGAAGAGTGCCATGTTAATATGGACTTACTGTAGCTGACAACTGAGTCATTTGTTACTCGAGATGCTTGATTGACACTACATGGGCATACACTTTTTGACCAATACTAGACAAGTCATTTCTCATCTCCTTCACATTCTCATTAGTTGAATCAAACCTCCTTATCATCTTCTGCATCATATCCTTAATACATGACATATTACTTCCAGCTTCCCTAGGACCAGATTCCCGATTTTAAGGGGGAACAGAAGGTCCAACTCGATCATTTATGTTGCCATAGTTGTTCCGGTTGTAGTTGTTGTCGCGATTGAAGTTCCCATCTCGGATATATTAACCCTCTCAGTTGTAGTTGCCATAGTTCTTACCTTGGATTCCTTGACCTTGGCGCCAAAGATCAGTATTGGAACCTTGGGTGTTTGGTCGGAAATCCCCCATCTGATCAATCACTGCATAAGTATCCCCTTCATAGTAGCAATCCTCAACCAGTGGTGGACTCCAGTCAAATAATTCATAGCATTTACCCTCTCCGCTCACTTGCTTCAACACCAACCCTAGTTCGGTCCTCATCTGAGCCATCTCCTTACGAATCTCATTTGCAAACTGGTTGTTTGTAGCTTGAATGACAAACATGTTCCTCCCAGTATTTGACTTTTTAGTGCTCCAAGCTTTATTGTTTCGAGAGATCTTCTCCAATTTCTCCGCAATTTTCTCAAAAGTGCACTCATCATATGAACATCCAATAATAGTATTAAGCACTACCTTATTGTTGTCATCGTGACCTCGGTAGAAATATTCCTTCAATGACTCATCATCAATACGGTGATTTGAAACACCTCGTATGAAAGCAGTGAACCTATCCAAAGAACTACTCACGGACTCTCCAGGTAGTGCTACAAAATTGTTGAGTTTATCTTTGTGGTTCAGCTTCTTGGACACTAGAAAGAATCTTTCTAGGAACACATTAGTCAATTGGTCTCAAGTATAGATTGAGTTATAGGGAAGCTCATTAAACCACACAGCAGCATCGTCGGTCAATGAAAAAGGGAATACTCGCAATCCAATGATATCCATGTCTATGTCCGGTCGACCCACATAAATTTTGCAAACACTCCTTAGCTTGGTTACGTGCACATGTGGATCCTCCGATGCCAAACCCACAAACAAGCCCCTCGCAGTAAACATCTGCATCAAATTGGTAGTCACGACAAAGGTATGCCCCGGAGGTAGAGGAGGCAGGACAAGAGTTCCATCAGATTCAGCAGCATTAAAGTTGACCTTATAGTTATCACGCAGTCTTGGTCCTGGTGGATCCTGTACCCTCACTGCATCTCTCAGTATATTCTCAACTTGAACCTGATAATTCTCATCACCAACCCTTGGAGGCTGCTACCCAACACCATCACCTAACTGTCCTCTAATAAGATTAACTGGCACTCTTTGATTATTCATTCTCCGTAGAGTTCTATTTAGTTCTGGATCGTTCGGAGTAAGTGGTTCTCCTTGACTCCGTGTACTTGACATACACTAGAGTAGGAACCTGAGAGAGACAAAAACAAAAGAAAAAAGTAAAATTAGGAAATA